>JABUQX010134937.1:0-5000 GCA_015478945.1 Trachelipus rathkii | reverse complement strand
ATCAGAGTAAGCTAACCACTTAATATCATCAAGCCACTTTCTTTGAAAATATCTTTCCCGACCTTTGCCTTCCTGAGCAGGAAATATATATTTTGAATCTGGCTTCCAGAGATATTTTAATATTTTCACACTTTTCCTTTATTGCTAAATACCGTACCTATGAAATTGCCAAAATAGTTGGGATGAACAATCCTTTCTGTATTCCTTGATTGCGCCTGACTTATAGACGCTTGTGAAGGAAAAACATCACCGTCTACTTGAGATTTTTTAGCTGCTATCGCAGTTACAGAAGTTTCAGGAGAAACAGATTCTTCGAGTCCGAGAACCTCACTCTTTGAATAACAGGAATCTTTATTACCATAGTGCTTACTTTTTTTGTGGAAAAAGTCTCTAATATCTGTTTTTCTTTTCATATATTTTTATTTTTTATTTTTTAAGTTGAACAACAATAAGAAGAAAATTGCTAAACACAAAGTGCAAAACTATAACTATTCACTAGCAACTTGATATTATACCCTTAAAACAATAGATATATAGCTTTACACTGACACCACAATGTTATCTCATTAGTTAATGCTGAGAGATAGAGAATAAGACTATCTCACTCTGTCTAATATATATATATATATATATATATATATATATATATATACGGTATATATATATATATATATATATATATATATATATATATATATATATATATATATATATATATATAGTGTAAAATCATGACGCTTTCTCTTTCTCCTGTAAAAACTTCCCCAAAGAACTTACGAGATTTGTTCCTTACATGTGACGAATTATATAAAATTAATTTAACTTTTGCAATTTATATATATTAGGTTCATTGGCCATCAGTATGCAAATGTTGCTCATGCAATAATAAACAAATACCCTCATTTAAGCATGGGTCTTCCTGAAGAATCGGCAAAGGTATATATATATATATATATATATATATATATATATATATATATATATATATATATATATATATATATACATGGCCGTCTTTAAAGCAAAATTTAGGGGGGGGCCAAATTATATTTACATATATATATATATATATATATATATATATATATATATATATATATATATATATATATATATATATATATATTTATATATATATATATTATTTTTATATACATTGGATTATAATATGATGTATTCAAAAGTTTTGAATAATAAAATTATAATCCAGACACGTACCCTAATATTTATAAATATTTCATAATTTACGAAACGTTTTATTTCAAAATGAGTATAACTAGTATGAAGTCTTATATTAATGAGTGTTCCTTTTATCTTGAAAATAAGAATTTAATATTTCTTTTTTCTTTCCCAAAATCAGTTGTTATAATATCTTCTATCAACTGATGTTTTGACGTGAAACTTTTCCCTGTGAGTTCTTGGCAAACATAGCCCATTTAATCTTTCATTGGAAATAGTTGACCTTAGCCATATTTTAACACGTCGCAAGATACTAAATGACCTTTCAATTGTACAAGTAGTTGGTGGAAGTGTGAGAAGTACTTTGATAGCTTGTACAACTGCTGGGGAAAATGTGCAATGATATTGTAGTAATGTGCTGTAACTCATTTTCTCTCTATTTGTTCCCTATCTGATTCCTTCCAGAAATTAAATCAAGATTCTGCTTCACCAATTAGGTTGTCAATGTTATATTCAGTTATAATGAGTTCAATTTTTTTTAAATATTCTGATTTGGTTAATTTTCTTATTCTAACTGGGTGCAAAATGCAAAGAAAGGTAGATATTAGTTATACTGTGTTCCGAAAATTTGATACTCCGAAATGAAATGAGAGAACCAAGGTAAGGTATAAATAGTGAAACTCTAAGGCAATTCTCAGCAAAACTTTTTGATATCACTGAGGTTGGAATTCTTTTGGAAACTGTACGTAATAATGAAAAATCTTCACATAAATTTTTAGATTTTTTAAAAAATTCCTTTAAAAAGAGACTGCATTATTTTCACTTCTATCTGTCTTTAAAATATTTAAAAGTTTTTCTATGTGACAATGAACCTCATCCAAATTTATTACTTTAGTTTGAAGAATATTTGCTATAGGCTCCAAATATTAACTATATTTCATCATGATTTATTAAACAGATGAAAAATGTAGGACTTCCTGCTGTTGATGAAAGCTGACATGCTGCAGTTCGTGTGACTTGCGTTACATCTGGATCAGATGAGAAATTTTATAATGTTAAGTTAATTTTATTTGTCTAAAATGTTCAAAAAAATATCCTAACTGATTTATACTTGACAGACTATCGTGTTTCGCATAATAATGGTATATTTGCTACCAAATTTCTGCGTGACTTACTTTCATGGAAAAATTTTATAAATTGTTTTACAATTCCAACAGTGTTTCGACATTCTGGAAGAGCATTTAGGTCATTAATTACAACAATGAAAAAATTTGGCTTTAGGGTACTGATCTCTTATTAACTTTTGAACTCCATTATTCTTTGCCAGCCATGGTGGAGCACCCATCAAACTCAAGTCCAACATATTACTCATATTTAAATTGTATATATCTCGTGTAGTAGACAATATAGCTCTTGCTATATATTCAGCATTCAGTTTTACAAGAGGAGTAAATCCTAGAAATTCTTCACGTACATTGAGATCCTTATCAACGAATCGAACACCAGTCAATGCTGTTCTGTCCCGGATATGTTTGCTAGCTGTCTCGTCTGCCGAAATGAGAAATATTCGGCCACTGTTAATTCATTCACACAATTCTGATTACATAACTTTCCACAAAATAAATATAAGTTAATTTCTGAATACCTCAGATGTGTATTGGCCTTTGCTTACCTTGGATTTCAAATGTTCCACAAGAACATCTCCAGCTTCTACTCTGAAATTAAGCAAATCGGAAAATGACCATATCTGCAGTGCACCTCGAACAGCGAAATCATGGGTACACAAACATTAAGGTAGAAATTCACAGGCCACTTCGCCCATTTTTGAATTAAATAAGTGCCTCAGAAACATGTAGTTGTTCAGTTACACTAACACGCTAATTTAATATTATTCGTTTGAAATTCTTTGCTGCTACTGAGATCTTTATGCTATTCTGAATTTAGATGGGCTTTAGCACGTGAAGGCATGTCTTTATATTTTCTAAATTATTTTACGATAAATGAGCCAAATATACCTCTTTTGGATAGAAGGTTTCAAATAAAGACACACAATCAGTCCAGGGATGGCAATTTTGGTGATTTTTTTGATTTTTTGTATTTACAGATTTTTTTGATTTTTTGATATTTTGATTTTTTTCGTAACGTCACAGGAAATATAATTTGCAAGTTACAAATTATATATTACCTGTCGTTACGTATCTGAATAACATCAAAAAAAATCAAAAAATCACATTGATTTTTTTTAAAAAAAATCAAAAAAATCACCAAAATTGCCATCCCTGCAATCTACAAACGACCCTTTCAATATTTAGAATACGCTAGCCAAGAATTGTGCGGATCTAGCCATTCACAAAGAAAATGCCTCTTTTTCTCTTCAACATCTTTAAAATTGTACGTAATTAGTGGTTTGTATGATTTCGTTAATAAGTCAAATTTTAAAAGGGGAAGATCAACTATTGGAGATTTTGGGACCCCATTTTAGCCCCCACCTAATAATGAACATACTTTTAATTTTCAGACAATTTTGATGAGGAAAAGCAAACCGCAGCTTTTTTTTTACCTCTAAAACGTCATTTTCTGGTGTTTTTCTGTGTCTGTAGTCATTGTTTCGTTTTCATTTTTCAGAACCTAATTTTTTTTTGACATTTTTTCGTATCAACTTCTACAATTTTTTTTCGAAATGATTTCAAACTTGAAATATGTTTAGATGGGTCCATTACGCACAAAATGCACGAATTAGTTTTTCGATTTTTTGAAAATTGTGCTCAGCAATGTCGAATTTCAAAACCTACTTTTTTTTAATTGCTGAGCACAATTTTCAAAAAATCAAAAAACACTTCGTGCATTTGTGCGTAATGAACCCATCTATGCATTTCAAGCTTGAAATTATTTCGAAAAAAATTGTAGAAGTTGATACGAAAAGATGTCAAAAAATTAGGTTCTGAAAAAATGAAAATGCCGAAACAATGACTACAGACACAGAAAAACACCCGAAAATGATGTTTTAGAGGTTAAAAAAGCTGCGGTTTGCTCTTTTCCCCATCAAAATTGTCTGAAAATTAAGAATTTTATGTTCATTTTTAGGTGGGGGTAAAATGGGGTCCCAAAATCTCCAATATTGGATCCTCCCCTTATTAATCCGTTTTTAATATTCGTTCCAATTATGTAATTTCCAATATTCATGACATTTTCCTCTTGGTACGTTATATCCCAAGTAGCAACACTACTAAATTTAGTATCGCTAACAGGATTGGCCTCAATACCACTTGAATTATCATCGACATTACTAGAACTACCACTAAAGGAGTTCGTAGTTTGTTCAATCACAAGTGAATTGCTGTTATCAATCCTAGGTCTTTTAATTACAAACTTATCCATATTTCAGAATTACCTTGTCAGATAATAATAATAACAATATTTTTAAACACCCCCGCTACTTCGTTCGGCTTCTCAAGCACACAAGCAGTTCCTTCGCTTCCCACGCCTATTGTCAACTTTTCTTCCCATCAACAGTTGTCAATATCTCATCGAACAATTCCTATTATAATGTAGAACAAATAAAAAGTGGTATTACGGACCGGAAGTTCTAATAAATGTTTAAAAATACATAAACGATAGAGATAATTTCCAAAATCTTGGGGCAATAACGAATGTATGGATGGGGGTATACATGGGCAAAATTGCAAATGGAGGGGGGGCTGGGTAGGCATGGCCCTCCCCTACCTTTTTAGCCACAAAGTATCTCAAGATAAAAAAAAATTGGCTTTTCCTATATATATATATATATATATATATATATATATATATATATTGAAGGAATG
>JABUQX010134934.1:17500-20028 GCA_015478945.1 Trachelipus rathkii | reverse complement strand
ATATATATTGTTAGTATATAGTTATTATATATATATATATTTATATATATATATATATATATATATATATATATTATATATATATATATATATATATATATTTATATATATATATATATATATATATATATATATATATTATATATATATATATATATATATATATATATATATAAAGAAGTATATATATATATATATATATATATATCAATATATATATATATATATATATATATATATATATATATATATATATATATATATATATATATATATATATATATATATATATATATATATATATATATATATATATACCCTTAATTAACTTGTTTTAATAATAAAATCTATTTTAACCCTCACCAGGAAATCTGTTATAATTTTCAATAATTAATATACAAAATGACTCCAAAATTTTTTGATTTCCTGTGGGATTAATATTGGAATTTAAGTTGTTAATATTAATGTGATTTTTAAGGGACGTCTGTGGTGGGTTAGAGCTGAGTTTATGTGCTCAATATTTAGACCATATGGATGTTGGTATTTTCTTCCCTGCCAATCAACTGATTCTTAGATCTAGGTAAGGTTGCATGTGCTGCACGGGATAGGATAGATACTATTAAGGAGTTGCTTTACATATGTTTACTAGGTTTAATACATTTTTAGGGTAACATTGTTAGATTTAACCAAATGGATATTTTTTGGCTGGAGTTTTGAATGGGGGTTAGCCCCCCGGGGGCCCCTTGTTTATGTACTTTCGCTAGCTATTTTAGGGGTCTGTATGTACGGGTGCCAGTATATCTGTACGTTTTTTGTTACTTTCACCCCGCTAGCACCCCAGGTTCTCCCCTACCCCTCTTTATTCTATTCAGCTATGCTATGACTTTACGTTCTTTCCTGAGCCTTTTTTATCCTTTTATTTATATAATTTTTTGTATATATTTTTAGCGAATTTCTATTACTCAGCTACTTTCCTGAACCCTTTTTAGATCTTTTCCTGTTAAATCTGGCAATCTTTTGATAAATATAAGGATTTTTAGCAGTTTTTAACCTTTTTCCGGTATTTTTTATCATTTTAGGTATATATTTTTAACAACTTTCTAATACTCGGCTACTTTCCTGAACCGTTTTTAGCGATTTTCCAGCTAAATCATGGAACCGATTGATATATTTCAGAATTTTTAGCTTTTTTTAACCTTTTTTCGGTATTTTTATAAATTTTGGTATACATTTTTAACTTTCTATTACTCAGCTACTTTCCTGAACCTTTTTTATCATTTTTTCCTATAATTTTGGCAATCTAATGGTAAATATTTAGAATTATATTACTTTTCTAACCTTTTTAATATATTTTTGCACTTTTTAGCCACCTTCTAGTACTCAACTACTTTCCAGAGCCTTTTTTAAGGCTTATTCCTGCAATTTCATTAGTTTTCCTGTTTATTCTGACTGCATATTGGTAATGTTTTATGATTTTTAGTAATTTTTAACTTTTTTCGATACCTTTTTAGCCTCTTTTATCTCCTTTTATCCCTTTCAGCCATGTCAGCTATGTTCACATATCACCGTATGCGATAGCAACAGTTAGGATTAAATACATTTCCCTTAGCAATTGGGCCATATTAGCCATTAGGCTTAAATACGTTACCCTAGCAACGTTAGCTCAACAACTGTTTTCCTTTCAGTCACCCCAACTAGGTTCATGAGTCATTTTTTCGGCATTTCTGACGCTTGCTGCGTCACATTAACGGTTTTGGAGTTCGTCCAAGCATTTGAGTTCAGCTACGAGCACCGTAGGCCCAACGAAGCCCGTCACCCATCGCCCGTCGCCCGTCGCCCGTCGCCCGTCGCCCGTCGCCCGTCGCCCGTCGCCCGTCGCCCGTCGCCCGTCGCCCGACACCCGTCGCCCGTCGCCCGTCGCCCGTCGCCCGTCGCCCGTCGCCCGTCGCCCGTCGCCCGTCGCCCGTCGCCCGTCGCCCGTCGCCCGTCGCCCGTCGCCCGTCGCCCGTCGCCCGTCGCCCGTCGCCCGTCGCCCGTCGCCCGTCGCCCGTCGCCCGTCGCCCGTCGCCCGTCGCCCGTCGCCCGTCGCCCGTCGCCCGTCGCCCGTCGCCCGTCGCCCGTCGCCCGTCGCCCGTCACCCGTCACCAGCCGAGCCGGTTATATATATATATTAGCATATATATTATATATTATATATTACATATATATATATATTATATATATATATATTATTATTATATATATATATATTATATACATATATATATATATATTATTATTATTATATATATATTATATTATTATTATTATTACGTATTATATTATTATTGGAATATTATATATTATTATTATTATTGGTTATTTCATCATTGTTTATATTAGCATATATATATATTATATTATTAAATATTTATATTATTATATATATTATTATTATATATATACATATATATATTATTAGAGAATAGTTAGTTATTATTATTATTATTATATACATATACATATGTTATACATATATATATACATAT
>JABUQX010134934.1:7500-12500 GCA_015478945.1 Trachelipus rathkii | reverse complement strand
CTAAGCATTAAGGAAAGTCGTTAAAAATATAATACCTGAAATGAAAAAAATCAATAGTTGCCAAGAATTAACAAGGAAAAAGCTCTAAAAAAGGTTAAGGAAAGTAGCTGAGTAATAGTAAATTTGCTTAATGTATATACAAAAAAAAGTATAAAAAATTACCTAAGGAAAAGATAAAAAAGGCTCAGGAAAAGAACTAAAAATCATAGCATACTGATAGAATAAAGAGGGGTAGGGGAGAACCTGGGTGCTAATGAGTGAAGTAACAAATAAACACATGTACACATAACACGTACTACACACACATTAAATGGCTGGCGAACGTACAGAATAAGGACCCCCTGGGGTAACCCCTGTTGAAAGCATCAGACATGAAAAAAGTACCAGGAAGAAGATGTAGAAAAAAAAAAACAACTAAAAAAATATATATATATAATATATATATCATATATATATTATATATACTATATATATATATATATATTATATATATATATATATATATTATATATATATATATATATATATAATATAAAATATAATATATATATATATATACATCTGCAGTTGTTGACATATTATCTACATATCTTCACCGCCCGATGTAGGCCCCTGCTACTACTCGCGTTATACCAAAAGAGATTTTAAAAGTTACGAATATTTAAAAAACGCTTTATTATTATGCTATAACAATACAGAAGACTGGCTTATAGAATGAAATTTAGGGAGTGCGAAGGCGTTTAATGATTGGAACGACCATTCCAATTTTAGACAGACTAAAGAATTATATGATAAAGTGGGCTGGACTTCTCCGAAATTAATAAGGGGATTTTAACGATGTTGTAATCTAATTAGTCGCGGAACAATTCCGAATATATGTACGAAAAACTTTCAACTTTCTTAGAGAACGGAAAATAATCAATTAGACACTATAGCCCAAGAGGAAGCGGAAAAGTTCCATTCTATAATAATAAGAATTTAACATCACCAGTTAATAAAGAAGTTTCTCGAAGAAAGGAAAGAAAGATACAAATAAAAAACCATCATAATTCACAGAAACCAAAAGAAATCAAAACCGCAGGGGCGTTTTAAATGAAGGAGAGTTTTGACACAAAGCTATCCATTGTAGAACTAAAATGCTTATTAGAAAGAATAGTCAGCCTAGAAATTACTAATAGTAATTGGAGAGAAGGGACCGAGAGGGCAGCTTGCAACAGTATCAAAACATTTTTTACGAGTCCAAGAAACAAATTAAAGATTGCTTTCTCATTAGAATTGAACCGACGCGCGAGAGCCAGAGTATCGAACACGAAAGTATGTTAAGCATGCCGACGCAGATAATGAAGTTACTCCTGTAGTTGGCAAAAAATACCTGTTGTAAGAGTCGCGTGCAGTGAGATCGTAAAAATGAAAGAGTCACCATACAAAAAAAGTGACGATGCCTGTTGTTAGTGGACAAATAACGGTTTTGTTAATGTTGAATTTATAAGAGATACAGGGATGTGATTGCGTTATTGTTAAGAAAAAGTAATACATCAGAAGACAAAGGATTTTAGAGATTAAACAAGTGCTAATGATAGATAATACGGATAGGAGACCGGCTCCAGTAGTGATGATTGACGTCTGTACAACCCTACTTACATGGGGACACGTTGAGAGCCATAGCGCCTTGACGAACGCTATATACGATTTAATAATTGGAAAATATTCCCGGGGCCAAGAAGTGCGGAGACCCTGTTGAAAACGTAATTAGCTCACGCCGCGTGCGATGATAAACGAGCGATTACAAAAAAGGGAATAACTGTGTCGCCTAAAGTATAGCGGAATGATCCGCAGAAACAAGTTAAAAGGGTGAGAGTGAAGCGAGGACTACGGATCCAAACAAAACGAAATGCCTGATATAATAGAAAATACACAACAGTCGAATTGCGACGAAATCACTTGTTGAAAAATTTATCAATCAAAGAGAGGATGAAACATTGAACCAATGAGGGCGTTTTGCGAACTAGAAGTAAAGAAGAAAGTATAATCGTTTTTACCAATACTAAAAAAGGATCCTATATAGATGTAAACGAGAGGACGAAGATATAAAAGAACAACTAGTGGTGCCTGAAAATTTACAAAAAAGCTCCATGATCATGGGCCCCAGCGATAGCATTTCATGAGCACGGTCAACCTTGGAGTAAAGGGAAAAACAACCGATTAGGCTGCTTTCAGAGTTTTATTGGCCAGGGATGAATGAAGAAGATATTTCTAGGTTTGTCATTCATTGAATATGCCATAAAACCGTTCCGAGAGTAAATAGTCAACACCCTGACAAAGGTTCCACTTATTGGAGCTTCAGTTCAAACAGTCGCTTGTAAACCTGATAGGGAGAATAATATCACCTCGCAAGATGGCATAAGTATATATAACTTTAGTAAATTATGCTACGAAGGTATCTGAGGCGGCGAGGTACCATTAAAAAATTACTAACACTAAACATACAGAGGCTTTTAGTTCATCTATACCAGTAGACTTGGTGCCCGATGACAGTATGTCCGATTTAGGGACGGAATTATTATCGAAGTTGCATGAAGGAAGTATCAATTGCTGTTAAACATAAAACAATTATGCACAACTCCGGATCATCCTATGTTGTAATGGCCTAGTCGGAAAAATTCAATGCGTTCGCCTAAAGATGGTGCGAAAAACTATGTAGTGAACAGCCAAAAAAATGGAATAGACAATAACCCATTATGTTTGGCTTATCGTGAGGATGCCGCAGAAAAATACCGGGTTTGTGCCTTTCGAACTATTACACGGTAGATAATGAAGGAGCTATGGTTAATGAGC
Source organism: Trachelipus rathkii (assembly GCA_015478945.1). Classification (NCBI taxonomy): domain Eukaryota; kingdom Metazoa; phylum Arthropoda; class Malacostraca; order Isopoda; family Trachelipodidae; genus Trachelipus; species Trachelipus rathkii. Next base: position 9,665 of record JABUQX010134934.1, on the reverse strand, counting down.
GTAAACAAGGACGAGATTTGATAAATAGTATCAGTTGACGTTTTAAATGAGAGAAAAAGTTATAAGAAACTTTTGAAAATAGCGGGCTACAAAGTTAGAAAAGCACAAATCGATATAAACAATACTACGATAAAAAATGCAGGAAAGACAAAAAAAAATTAAAAAATAGGGGGGGGGGGGGGGGCGGCCCTGCATTGATACTACACCTACAGAAAATAAGCTATAATGCAGTGGAAAAGGTTCTTCCTGAATTATAGTATAATCGGTGAGAACAATTATAGAGTAAAGGTCGGAGAAAGTTAAGGCGGTACTACGCAAATTTACTAAAATTGTTACAATAAAAAGGGTAAAGAGACATCGAATAATATTACACGTCGTAGGTGTAGCCAGTTTATAGAACCTAAAGTGTGCGGAAGGAGGGAAACTGATCTTTAGGAAAGCATTCCAATCGTTTCTGGGGGAACTGCACAACAAAGAAAGCATTAAAGATATTAAGATAGGAAAAGAAAATAGAAGAAGATAAGACGACCGGAAGTGAAAGAAAATATCTGAAAGATTTAAAAGTGTTTACAATTATTCGGGAGCGTAAACATAGTAACAGCACGAAATCAACTTAACCGACAAATACCCAATAGAAAGATAAGCATATCCTGTACAGTGTACGCATTAAGGGCAAGAGTTGAAAAAGGAGATTGATGACATGATAAAGATGCAGTGATTAGAGATCGGATTCACCCTATGCGCACCATAGTTTACTGTTAAAAAAAAGATGGTTAACCGAGTGTTGTTTGCGCCGATTATCGGAAGCTGAACCCAAATAACAGTATTATGATCCGAACCAGGGCATGACAAGAAATTATTTGCCAATTCGCCAAAGATAAAATATTCTCTAAGTCGATTGATCAAAGGTACTGGCAGATACCAGTTAAAGAAGCCGAGATATTCCTAAAAACGGCGTTTGTAACTCCTGATGGGCTTATGAATCATGAGAAATGCCGTTTGGTTAATGAACGTGGGTGCGACGCTAGTTAGAGCCATCAGAAAAATATTGAGAGGAATAGAAAATACCTATAGTTTTCTGGACGACATTATTATTCATACAGAAAATTGGAGCGACCGTGTAAAGGAGATGAAGGAACTATTAAATAGACTGGTGACAGTTGGTGCGACGCTTAGACCATCAAAGTTTAAAATCGCCGTTAAAGACATAATTTTTAGGTCATAAATTAACTCAAGTTGTAGTTGGATTACAGAATGATAATCTAAAAAATACTGGAGACCCCGAGAGACCTCTCACCAAGAAGGGGTCAGATCGTTTCTGGGAATAACGGGGTTTTTATAGGAATTTCATACCTAATTACACAGCAGTAGCCGCCCCCTTAACAGATTTAATAAAAAACAAACAACCAAATAAGGTAATATGGGGAACATCGAAGGAAAAGCATTCACAATTTTAAAGCAATTGTTAATTAAAAAACCAATATTAAGGCTCCCTAATATCTCAAAATCTTTTGTGCTCTAGATGGATGCAAGTGATACAGCCATAGGTGCAGTATTGATGCCAGTAAATTGATGAATGGATGCTCCCTTCCAGTAGCTTACGCAAGTAAGAAGTTATCCGACACAGAAAGGTCTTATTCGACGTTCGAAAAAGAGGGACTAGGAATAACTTTTTGTGTTCGAAAATTTGATAATTATTTTTATGGAAAAGAGTTTGTCCTGCAGAGTGACCACCAACCCTTGATTTACATGCAGAAAACAAAATATATTAACGCTAAAGTAATGAGGTGGGCATTATTAATACAAAAAATAAATTCAGGCTGAATCTATCAAGGGAATGAAAAATACTTCCGCGGATTATTTAAGTAGAATAGAGTTGTGAGGATTTGACGCCTTGATTTAAGGGAAAAGCCCGGTTTTCGCTTCTAAGTTGAGGCGTGTGTAATATTATTTGATTTATTTTGTTAAAGAATCAAAAATATTAATTATATTAATGGCAAAAAGTTTTTGACCTCCACAGAAGAGAGAAGATAGTTTATATTATTTAAAAAGATCATTATTTTATGGAATCGATCAAATTAGGAATGAATTTATTTTACGAAAAATATATTTTTGAGATAAAATTTTCCATAAAAAAAAGATGCTTCAGATCGCTTCGCACCATA
>JABUQX010134933.1:25000-33225 GCA_015478945.1 Trachelipus rathkii | reverse complement strand
ACTAAACATCTTCAATATCTCTTCTTACCGTTTATCCTGTGACCGCCTCTTCTGTCCAAGCAATAATAAAATATAAGATTCTCTTAAAGAAGCAATGAAGTCTATGAACAACTCTATGCTGTGCATGATATAGTCTCTGTCTCCTCTCCTTGCTTTCACAACTATACTCTGTGTGTCGAACACAAACAAAAAACCACACATGATTGCTAGACCTAAGTATATGTTTGCCTGAAAAGGATACAATGCTTTAAAATATATATATATATATATATATATATATATATATATATATATATATACTATATAATATATATATATTAAATATTATTATATATAAATAATATATATATATATATATATATATATATATATAGTATAATAATAAATATATATATATATATATATATATATATATATATATATATATATATATACCTCCTTACTAAAGACCTCATCCCCAAAATACCTATTTCTTCTTGCACCATCAAACTCACAAACATTCGCTATCACCTCTTCATTACTGCCAATGTTATTTATGCAGATTTTCAAAGTGTTCCCTCCACACTCTCCTCACATCCATTTCGTCTGTTACGATGGCACCATTCCTATTCATTATTCTAAGCAAATTCCCCTTATTCTCATTCTTAACCTTTCGCGCTTCCTTCCAGAAGAACTTTTCCCTGTAAGTTCCCCATTCATCTCCTTCCAAACTGTTCATTTACCTCTTTTTTCCTTCTATTCATGCATCTTTTAGTCTTCCTTTTTCTCTCCTTATATAATTCCAAACATCTTTCTTTTCAAACCCCATCATTGGATTTTAATACATTTAACCACGCTTCTTTTTTTACTTTTAACCGCTTGCACCCCCTTCATTCCACCACTCACTGTTAACATTCTTACTTCCCACTTTAGCACATGCACATACTTCTTTTGCAGTGCTAATAGCCGCTTCCTTCATTTGCTTAGTTTCAACTGATTTACTTGCGAGCCCTCTTAAATACTTACCCTTATTACCTTGTTCACTTAACTTCTCTCTTAATTCTTTACCCACTTCCTTCCTTATCACCCTCCTCTCCATCCTAGCCCCCACTAACTTAATTTTACATAAAACAACAATGATCCGATAATCCCATTCCTAACCCCCTTCACTGATTTAACATCCAACAAAAACTTCAACACAAAATCCAATTATACTTTTACACTTCGATACCAAATTCTTCTATCTACAACCAACTCTAGTATACTATGAATACTCTGTGCTTTATATATATATTTATTTATATATATATATATATATATATATATATATATATATATATATATATATATATATATATATATATATATATATATATATATATATATATATATATATATATATATATATATATATAATTTCCTGGAAAAGTAGCTTTGACCCGAAGAAAATATTCGCAATGGAGAGCCAGAAGAGTGTCGAAAGCCCTGACATGAGAATCCCACCCAAATATAAATACTGTCCACGAGGAGCAAAGAGTGCAGCAAAACTGAAGCAAGCAAACACTATGCTAGTACCAAGGAGTGCTTGCATAATCTGGAAAAGAAAGCTATTTTAAAATTTTATGCATTTATAAACGATTTGAAGTACATTAGTTCAATTATTTAAATGTATTCAAAGAATATACATGAATGGTTACATATTCCCTATGTTTAATTTCATATTTTTGACCAAAACTATCAATTGTAAAATAGCTTTTTAAGAAATGTAAACTGGATATACTTTTAATATTCACAAAATATCAGTGAAGTTTTAGAAAACTAAGCATTTCTATTGCAAATCAAATAAACTAGGAACGATTCACAATCATCCGAAGGCAAAGAAAATTTGTGGAGAAGTAATATTTAACATAATATGCTCATATTAGATGGGGTTTTAAAATAAATTAATATTAAAAGAATAAACAAAAAAATTCAGACAATTAAATTTCAATTCACCACACGTCATTATGTCCATTCTGAAAGGTTTTCAGGTGTGAGATAAACTATTGAATTTGTGCAGGAAAAAAAAAAAAAAAAAAATGACGAAAAATTAAGAAAAATGTCAAAGTACTTTTGCACAAATGTATTACAAATATTCACTATGCTTTCTTCGGACCTGGTCAATGAATTTATACCATCATTTTTTGCGTTTAATCGAGACCATACTATCAGATCAGATCAGATGGCAGTTTGCTTTTAACTGGGACAGAACTGTCAGATCTATGACTTATAAATTTTATTTTCCTAATCACTTTTGACTAATTGAAGAGGAATTAACCATACCGAAGTTTAAAAAAGAATTGAATGCCAAAAGAAGGGAATACGATAGAAAGAACTTGAATAAAGTAAAAATGTTACAATAACAAAACGAAGAACATGATTTAATGGAACAAAAGTATATAATCCAAATAACTCGAAAACTAAAACATACACAGTTCTAGCAGAAGGCTAGAAGGACTGCTAAATTTACTCAACGTTTACATCACAAAATACACCACAACATTGAGAAATGGAAAAGGAGATCAGTGACATGAAGTAGAAGTCTACGAGAGAAATTGACGCAGCAAACATTTTTATATTACAAACCAACTTAAAATTCTTGAAATGTTCACCATTTTATTCATTATTGCAGTCTATATAAATAATCAACAAATTTTTATAAAATACAACAATTATTGAGTAAATTAATTAAATATAATTAGAATTAAAAAGCAACAGTTCAGGTAAATCAAACACCTCTTTGAACAGAGCAAGAGATTAAATAAAACTTTCATATTTAAGTTACAGATGCGAGTTTTGAATAGTTTGACAAGGAAAATTTGAAAGAATTAAAAAAAAAAAAAAAAAATAATAAAAAAGTTCAAGGTATAAAAAAAAAACCATTTATACCATTACCATTTAGAAGAGTAATTCAAAACAGCTATTGAAATTCTAAGTAAGGAAAGTCAAATTATTAAAATAATTATTCCAAATAAATAAACGCGATTCCCAAAATTGAAAATTAGGGAGAAAAAATGTTTTGAAATTTAGCTCCTTTCTCTAAGACTGTTTTAGGTTTACACAAATTTACATCATAACTACAGATATTCAACTATAGGTAGGCAGAATTTCGTCTAAAAGAATGATACTTACAGTATGAGGAAGGAGGAAAACTATATTCCGCAGGGATTCTTTAAACTGTTTATAGATTTCCAGTTAAAATTTTTCACTACTACAAATTTTCAGGGCTAAAGCAAAGATACCATCTCAACACTTGTAAAAATTGTATACTTAAAGCTAAAACCCATAATGTATAATGAGTGACGTCCACAATACAAGATAAGTGATAAACCAAAAAATCTAAGATTTATGCAAATGTAAAATCTCAAAATTTATAAAATTGACCGGCCTATACTGACTAATTGGGCATAAAGTACACATATAAGCAAGAACTTAATTCCATTGAATTTTATAAACCTATAAAATAACTGAAGAAACCTCACAAGGGTTTATTAATATCGAGATTACCTGTAAACTTAATTACTCCACAGACCTTAGTAGGTTCTAAATTCAGGAAAAATTAAAGGGGTTTTGCTTTTTCTGACTAAGTCTATTTAGGGTACACAGGGAGTCAAGTTAAATAACAAATCCTGCTTCAGTACAAATCATTCAGAATATTCAAGGTCACAATGTTCGCAGGTTCAAATTCAAAGATTAGATTGAACTTTGTGTAAGAAGAAAATATGATTCTTTTATGTTACAAAAGATGTTGTTAAATATGTTGGTTATGATTTTAGTGTGTGTGACTAGTGTCTGCATTCAGATTAGCGTAATAACCCACCTACCTTACTGTAAACTAAATTAAAAAATTGCCATTTTATTAACTTTATTTCTAGTGATTAAATAGGTTACAGTGGGTTATTTTACAGTGGGTTATTTTTATGTTGGAATTTTTTTTTAAAGAATATCTAACAACTTATTTATTGTATTCTTTTATACTTTAAGACATTTATGATATTATAATTATTTATTCCATAAGTTATTTAAAAATATTTAATTTCATCAATTGTTTAAATATATCCTTAATTATTCGATAAAGATATATTTGTGTCTTTGAAAATGAAATTATATGTCATCACACACAGTTTTCAGGTCTTTTCTTTCTACCGTCCATAGTTTATAGTTTGATAGAGGGTCAAGTGAATTGGAAATTACAGAACAGATTATATAAATAAGCCTTTTAGCCTTTGACTCGATCCTGTCCAAAAGTTAGGCGTTGAAAGAATTAAAGGTAGGGATGGCAGAGAAGGATGTTACATTAATAGAGAATGGAAGAGAGTGGAGGATGCAATGCATATTTGTAAGCTGATGATTTGTTTTTGTGGCGAATCTGAAGAAAGTTAGAGAGAAATGGTAAAGGAGTTTGGCAGGTTGTATAAAAGGAAGGGTTTGAAAGTAAATGTAAATAAGAGTAAGGTGGTGGATGAGGAGAGTCAGGGTTGTAAAATTATGTTGGATGGTGAGCAACTGGAACAAGTGTCGAGTTTAAATATTTAGGCTACATGTTGAATGAAAAGGGAATGGATGATGCAGAGTCTAGTAGGAAAGTTGTGAGTGGTAGGAAGGTGGCTAGTGAAATTAAATCTTTGTTTTAATATATATATATATATATATATATATATAATATATAGGGTATAACTAATATATATTTTTATTATATATATATATATATATATATATATATATATATATATATATATATATATATATATATATATATATATATATATATATAAATTATACATATATATATATATAATATATATATAGATACATATAATATATATATATATATATAATATATATATATATATATAACATATTATATATAATATAATATATACATATATATACTTATATATATATATATATATATATATATATATATATATATATATATATATATATATATTAATATATATATATATATAATATATATATATATATATATATATATATATATATATAGATACATTACAGTATATATATATATTATATATATAATATATATATTATATATATATTATATATATATAAATATATATATATATATAATATATATATATATATATATATATATACATATATATATATATATTATATATATATATATATATATATATATATAAGGTATGTAAAATGCTTACCAGAGTCTCATTAACCATCACAGCCATTTGAAGAAGAGGGCCAAGGTTTACACCAGTTAGGAAGGCAAATGCTCCAAGAAGAGCCAATCTTTCTTTCTGGTTTTTACCATCATGGGGAGTCATGTAAAGCCAAATTAAAGTGCCAATAGCCCCCAAACCTGTGAGAAGTCCTGCCCCAACAATGCTACTGAACATGTGAACATATCCTCCAACACAGGCACATAAAGATGCCAATGTGAAGCTGGCATAGACATTTTTGAGATGCTTTCTAACGTCTGGTTCTCTGCAATTATAATAATTGTATAATTTAAACTACAGCAAAATGGAAAAAAAAAATGCTGTAAAGATAGTATGTAGGTGTCATTAAAAACAATTGTTCAGTTCTTAAAGATTGAACATATAATAAATTATAATTTTTACATTATTAACCAACCGCAAATTGTTATTGCTAATATTTACATTATTAATAATCAACTAAAATTTCTTAATGTAGTCTAGTAAATATTGTACCTGACCATAAATGCTTAAAAATAATTAAAATCGACTCAAGAAAATAGTCTGGTATGTTTTTTAGTATGAATCTTGTATTTCCTATTTCCGCTAAATTATTTCCTTTATTAGGTTATATTATTATTATTTTCTATATAATGTAACATTTTTTTTGTAGTCTTTGAATAATTTAGATATAAACACTGCAAAATATTAATTATTTTGGGCTCATAGGTTATCCTCGTGAACATCAAAACGTCTTTTTAGTTACTAGTTATGATATTTAACATTCTATTTTGCATTTTGCTTGAATAGGTTAGATTGAATGATAAATTAAAAAATTCCATTCTCTCAAATTTGAAAATAATCTTGATAACAAATCCTTCCATAGAATTGTGTGTTTTAGCAATTTTGTTCAGATCTGTTTTTCACATTTTAACCTATGCAAAGTGGGTCGTAATCATCAAATCTATTATTTTTTAGGTTTTAATACAGAATTGAATTCCAATTCTATGTTTAGATAAATTTTTTGTATAAGAACGGATTTGCCTCTGCACATGAGAAAAATTTCAAATTTTCAAAATTTTCCCCATAAGCAGCAGCAAATCCCTTGAGTTTACATAACATTTATCCAAAAAACTGTGAATCTCACCCAATAGTATATGACCTCAAAATTTTGCATTGATTGAATGAATATTAAAAAAATAATGATTTTTCATTTTTGAGTTGTAAAAAAAAAAACATTTGTTTTAGAATTAGTGGCATGTACCTTTTTTAATATTTATCTGATTACAATTAAACTTTTTTAAGCTTATGTAGCTTTACAAGTTACCAATGTTATTTAAATTAATTTTTCTTATGCCTGTCAGTTTTGCTGCTGGTCACAAGAAAACTTTGAAATGTTTAACAAGAACATAGGCAAATCTGTTTGGCATATATTTTATCTAATCAGAAAATGTGTGATTTCCCCAATTATATATGCTCTGAAAATGTCAAATAATAATAAAATACAAATAATACAAAGGTTTTCATGGTTTTTCATTTTTGAATTGCAAAAAAAAAAAAAAAAAAAAAAAAAAAAAAGTTAACAAATTTGAATGAAATTTTTATAGCTTGTATAACTCAACAACATATACATCTTTTTAGATCAACGTCACAGGAAAACTTTGAAATTTACCCATGAGCAGCAGCAAAACTGTTATACAAAAAATTTATCTAAGCAAAAAATGTGAATCTTCTTCAATTATACATACTCTGAAAATGTCAATCTGAGAAATAATAAAAAGTGATCGCGAAATTTACTTTAGTTCCCCCCAAAAAATGTATAGCATCGGGCCACTAAAATTTGTGGGGAGAATGAGGACATTAAATATATAAAAAAATTTTTTTTTTTTTTTTTTGGCTCATTCAATAGCCATGAGGTAATACTACAAGTTTTATTTAGATTATCTTTAATTCTAGTGTTATATTTTATAAAATTAAAATGTATCAGGGGGAGGAAATTTTCTTAAATAGAATTTAACTTTTGAAAATTATTTTCTCAACTTTCTTATAAAATGAAAAGTTGTGGATGGATTTTAATTACTTTTTCAGTGTATACCATTGAGTATGTTAGCTTTAAACTGGCAAAGTAAATTTTTGTTTCAAGCAGTACATAGCGGTGAAATCAGTGGGCCTAACTTGTCCCTATTCCCCCCCACATAAAAATTGATGATTGGGTGAATAGGGACACCACTGATATTATTTTATGTATTATTATTGACATTTTTATTTCCTATAGCAAATTTTAACATAATAAGCAGTTACTTATATTAAGTTAAAATTAAAACAAAAAATTAAATTTATACACAAAATATGAATTCCAAGAAGTGTCCTTTTTTACCCACTGAATGGGGTGAATAGAGCAGGGTTCACACTGAAATTTTGAATTTGATTTCCCTGACTTTCCCTGACCAAATTCGCAAATTTTCCCTGACCAGTGTGTTCGTTACTTTTGGCGTATAAAATATCTATTAATCATTATTGCAGCCTAATTACTCAGTTCATACATTAAATTATTGAAAATTTACTTTAGAAACTGTTCATCATCATGGATGAATTTAAAAAAATATTTGATTTTTTTAGTAATCAGCCTATACCTTCCTTATAGCCGTCCAAAGCACTCCTTTTTTAACAGTTTTATTTATACAAAAAGGAAATAAATTAAAAGCTTACATTAATGGACTAGGTGACTAACGTCCACTGTGATCACAAAAGTTCTAAATGGGGAGATTTAAGGTTAACTTTTTCTTCTCAGCATCTGAAATTTTGATTTTATAGCGTCTCTTCTGTCAAAGCTATTCAGCTTTTGACATCTTTTCCTGCTCTTCAATTTAGAAGATCTGTAGAATAATTTCTTTTGCAACCTTTTTATTCTCCTTCTTCTTCTTTCTGTTTTGACTCTTTGAAGATTGTTCTTCATTATTCTCCTATGGCACTCTGACATTTGTCAAACATTATTGAGTGATGGAAACTTTATGAATTACTTTCATG
>JABUQX010134933.1:0-20000 GCA_015478945.1 Trachelipus rathkii | reverse complement strand
AAGAATAAAGAAAGGAGATCAGCGCCTATGAATGAACCAGCACCTTTAAATTATATGTATAAATTTAACAATAATATATATATAGGTTTAATTATTCAATTATAGTCAAGGATCATTTAGGGAATCCTAAAACTACTAAATTATTATTTTACAATTGTTATGTTATGTAAACCCGCACAAATCAACCAACTCATTCTCCTCATTAATAAGATTATGCCAATTTCTCATAGCCAATCTGCGCTGTTCATAAGATAATTTTTCCCACTGTATTGTCTGCATTGCAATACGAATAGCTCGCCGCTGAATTAAATCTATTTGAGGATCTAAAGTGAGATTAGAACTAGGTTGAAGGCCAGGATTGACATACATGGCGCTATTATTTGATGCAACAGAGACACCGGGTGCAGAGTCATACAATAACCATGATGGGTTACCGGTTGGAGGTACATTATAACCTGAGGCAATTGGCAATGACTGAGATGGAGGCACAATAGCCGCTTGACTATCATTAGCATAATGACTTGTACTATAGGGATGATAACCAGAGTAGGAATTATAATATGCTGACTGTTTATTTACCTTTTCAAGAGATTTATCAAATTCAGGAACATAAGTTGAGGTAGAAGGTTGAGAATAATCCCAATTTTTATAGCTATATTTATTTTTCCTAGCTTTCCCAGATGAACTAGAGTATTGATCCGACCTTTTACTATGTGAACTAGTTACAATAGATTTCGGTAAGACAGTGATTGAGCGTGGGGTGATAAAACAATCACGGTACCTACCCATTAATGCATCTAAAAATAGTTTATTAGGGTGAAGTCCGTCAAGAACTAAAGGAGACTTTAGTGTATCTTGCAATTTCCGAAAATAGTTATTATGAGGGGTACCGGTAGGTTTATCTGTGACAGTGTTATTATCTATTCCATGATGATAATTCATTATTTCAACTCCACGAATTATATTTTTATTTGGCCACTGATAATGATCTGATGATAAGGTTTCAAAACGGTCAAAACTCTCAATTGAATGCTCTCTTAACACTTTTGGGTCAAGTTCAGGGTCATCAACAAGGTAGTCTGCGAAAGAAATTCCCCATTGATCAATTATTCTATTCTTATTAAAAGAATAAAGGTCCTGAATAGGAGGAATCATTAGAAAAATTTTTGTTTGAGAATTAACTTTATTTACAATCTCATGAATTTGTGTCATAATTGACGGAATTTCCTCTATGTCAAAATCGGGGTTTGGTATAAATACTGTAGCCTTTTTATTATTAGTATTTATAATCTCTTTCTCTTTCCAGGCCATGGGAGTTAACGCCCAAAGCAGAATACATTTTACATCCGAGGACATGAGGGCCTCGACTTTGGATATACATTCAGATAATATTCTCCCCGAACTATAATCGATTCTGGTATTAATGTGGTATTTCTTAATTAAATAACGTTTTTCATTTCTAAACAAACTAACTTCAGAAGAACCTATGGTCAGCATGAGGGATGCCATAATTGTGGTTTATAAATCCAATAGATTCTCTGGCCAACACACCACTACCTAGAAACAAAATTATACATATTATATTAAGAGCACAAGGTAGACCATAGTACATACACACTCAACTCTCGATAGTCATTCTCTCCAACATTAAAATAAATAATTTTCTAAACAAATTTTTTTTGGCCATATGTAAATTTTCTTTATTACTTCTGAGGTTTGCTAATTTTCAAAAAGCTTTTTCCTTTACATATCATTTTTTTTTTTTTTTTAACAGTTGTCACCACCGCTCAAGGGCAGAGCCCTATTCAAAGAGGGGTATAGAAACCTCAAATATTCATCAACTAACGTAAATAACACAGGCTTTAAAGTGAAGGAGATTAAATTCAGCAGGAAACAGAAGATGGAAGAGAATTCCACAGAACAGAGGTGGCAGGAAAGAAGGAAGCATCGCAGCGAACTAGCCAAGAGTTACCAATATCAACACAAAACTCATGCACTGACACAGCACCCCTTGTGCTACGAGGGCGTCATAAAGGTGGTGGTGCGCGAGTGATAAATTCCCTCAAGCACCTGCCGCTGCAGTACCCATAGAAAAGATAAAGCACCAACATCGCGCTGCAAAGATAGAGGGTCAAGTGAACTGGAAAGTGCAGAAGTTTATAAGCCTTTTGGCCTTTGACTCAACCCTATCCAAAAGCTGGGTGAAACCATAGCCCCCCCTGATATGAGAGCAGTACTCCATACAAGGGCGGATGAGGCCCTTGTATAGCTGGAGCAACTGAGAAGAGGGAAAAAAAAAAGTCAGTCTAAACAGAACTCCCAGTTTCTTTGAGGTTGCCCTAGCAACCTTTGTGATGCGAGGTTTCCAAGACATTTTTTTGTTTATGTTAAGGCCAAAGATGTTTATATTATCAACAGGAGAGACGAGAGAACCGTCGAAAGAGATAGGAAAGTCAGAAGGTGTCTTATAGAGGGAGATTTGTAGAAGTTGGGTTTTTAAAGAATTGAATTTCACAAGGCAGAGACGACTCCACCCGGAAATTCTATCCAGATCAGCGAGAATAGAATCAGAAAGATTAAGATGAGAGGCAATTCTAGAAGTAAAAGAGGGAGCAGAATTGAAATGAGTTGAAGAATGAAGGGTCGAGTCATACGAGTGGATAGAGTTAGATGTGTAGGTGAAAAGATCATTAATGAAAAGTAGGAGTAAAGTACGAGTTGAGAGAGAACCCTGAGGAGCACCCCTATTGATAGAAAAAGAAGAAGTCGCCCCATCAACAACAGCCGATATTGAGCGATTTGAAATAAAACCAGACATAAGCAAAGAGGAGGAGGAAACCCAAAGGAGATGAGTTTGGAGAGCAGTGACATGTGCCATACCTGGTCAAATGCCTTGGATATGTCAAGCGCCACCACGCAAGTCTCCCCGAAAAGCAACTGCTCATATTTGCTCATTCCTTGATTTGTTGACAGTATTTATCGAAAAATTTTGATATGCTAATTTTAATGTTTGGATGCTCACATTTAAAAGCAGAATACTATTTATTTAGATTAACTAGTAATAATCTTTGTAAATGAACATTTTAATGAATACAGATTTTTCTTTTTTCCATGGCATGATTCAAGAGTATTCATCAATTTGATAGAAGTACACCAATTCAACTAATTTCACTAAGTGCTTTCCCTTTTCTTAGCTCAGGTAGAGCCAAGATTTCCATATCTCTTAGAAGATATCTTGCTTGAATGGCATATTCATCACTTACAAGAAACTCTTTCATTGCTTTTTCCCTGCTCCATGAAGTAGGAGTAAGTGTTAATTTTTAGTTTTTTTTATCTTGTGATTGAAATCTCAAGTTATGTTTTAAGTAAACTCAGAAGTATGTTCATTTCATTGGGCTTCTCTCTAAAATTCTATATATATATGTTTGGCCAGTTTTCTTGATCTTGCTTAAATTACTTGTTAAATCAGAACATGCAGACTTAATTTTTCTCTTTGCATAGATAGATTTGTTGTATGCTGCAACAGAATGGAATTTCATAGGAGACTCACCAAGCTCTGTCCGGGATGTTGACTATTGCTAGAGTTTCTTGCTTGGAAATTGTTGACTAAATTAACACACCCTGACTACTATCACTTTCCATATCCATTTCAGACATCCATAGTTGTCCTATGGTATCTTTGATTAGTAATAATAAAAAAAATTCTTTCAAAGTCTATTAAATCATTCTCAGAACTTCATTCAAAAAAAAAAAAGTGGCTTGATAACTCTTGTCTCTACCCATATTACTTAATTAAATGCACCTTAAAAAGTGTGTTGAAAACAAGAATAAAAGTATTAGTTACTCTCAGATGAAGACAAAGAGGTATAAAACTTTTTTTTTCTTTGAAAGTACATAAATAGATCGATGTGGTGAAAATCTGGTGTTGATATGCAGACTAGACACCGAGATCAAACTCAAAATGATGGTCTTTAAAATGAAAATTCTATAAAATTTTAAATGGTAGAAACAAGTTTTTTGGAAAATCTGAGAAGGTGGGTGTTATGTCCTGGGTGAGTTGACATGGATTGATTGTATCAATATTGATGAGATTAAAAATTTACTTGAACATACTGATTATAATAAATCTGCAGAATCCTAAAGGAAGGAGTAATTGTATCACATGTGGTTTATATTTAATAGGTCTCAATTTCTGAGAGATACAAGGGGGATAGAAAAATTGTTTATATTGTGCCAGTTTACAAGAAAGCAGGTTTAGAAAAAAAATAAGACCTAATGAAAATTGAATAGAAAAAACTTAGTCAATAAAATTTTGTGACTCAACATAGCTATCTTTTGGAATTTATGGAGCATATTACTGTGTGTGGGCAAAGACAGTTGATATTGAATATTTAGATAAAGTAAAGCTTATGATAAGGTACCCAACCCCATAAGAGTCTGATACATGTATAAGTTCTCAACATGATATAGGTTGCATATAATTTGATACAGGAGTGGTTGAATGACAGGAAACTGTGTACAGTAAGTAACAAATGCCAATAAATCATTCAGAGTTCTGTTCTGGGTCCAATTTTATTCCAATCTATATTAATAATTTTGATAAACATCTTAAATGTTTCATTTCTAAATCTACAAATGGCTGATGACACTAAGATGGCCTACCTTGTTAAAAGTATTAGTGGATATTTAAAGGCTTAACATGATTTAACCATTCTTGGTTGGACTGAAAAGTGGCAAAATGAATTATATTAAAAAAAGTAAGATTTTCTTCACTTGAGTTATTCTATTGAGAATTTTAATTACAAAATATGTAGTCTGCAAAGGCTTGGGTTAGTGGATATAGAAAAATATTTGAGTGTGACTAGTAGTAGAAATTTGAACTGTCAGAACAGTGGTTAGAAGCCAGTTATGGAATTGCAGACCATATGCTCCCAGCTTGAATCATTGAAAGCAGAGATGGAGCGACAGGGTGGAGTTTGGCCCCTTGCTGCTTCAGCTGTCAAAATACCGACTCCAAGTTGTGGAGTTTAGAGATGGCCTTGGTCTGGCAGGTGCCAAAAAGCAGTCCGGCTGTTACAGCTGGATTGCCGATGGTACTCGCCCGATGCTGGGTTCAGTATATGTCGATTCTGTAAAAATCCGACAGGGCCTGATTACCACACAAGAAAGATCTAACAGAGGTCGAGACGTTCAACCTGCCGCGACAAGGTGTGATCTGGGGTGCAACAGTAGCTCCTCTAAGGACGGCTAGGCACGACCGTCTGAATCCTCTACTTAAATCAGAGCTAGAAAAGAGGGGCTGGCAAGTCCTCCTGAAGCCTGAGATTCCCACTCCAGGGGGGATTCGAAGACCTGATTTGGTCTTCTGGGACGATGGAGCTACCGCTATGGTTGTTGACACCACAGTAGCAGCAGATGCGAATGCTTGCGCCCTTGAGGCAGTTGTACAGCGGAAGATTGACTACTACAAGGTACCGGCTATAGAAGAGTGGGTTAGGCAGCATTTAGGCAAAACTGTCTTAAGAGTTCAATGCACTGGCCTTAACTGGCATGGTAATTTGGCAGGGAGATCCCACACTATGTTGAAGATGTTAAAAATGGTGAAGTCCATTAAATTGCTAGAAGTGCGATTAATGGAAGGCAGTGCGGCGATCTGGCGCTTCTTCAACAGCGGCGCTGGTGGATGGGGCTTATCTCTCTGTGCATGTCTTTGGGGCTGGTGTGCTTTTCGAAGACTCTCGCTCGGCGCGCTACCCGCCCGCGTCGTAAGAACTCTGTATATAGACTGACAGTTCCCCCCCTATAGATACACACCACTTCATGTAAATACGAGGGGGTGGAGATCATAGAATAGGGCAGTGGAGTATTGTTACTCCACACATTTGGTGCTGGTAGGTGATGGAAGGGGGGGAAAACTTTAACAAAATCCACCCTCAGTGGTTACCACGCTAGGGCTCTCTCATGCGTGTATTAGTGCATATGGGAGTGGTTACCAGCTAGAGCGTGGTATCTAATATTAATCCTAATGTTAATTATAAATATTAGGTGATAAGCTCTATAATGGTTAGGTTAGAAGTTAGACCATAAAGTGTTGCATGCAGGTTTGAGCATTTTATCTTCAGATAGTGCAATGCAGAGCAAAAAGGATGATTTTTTTGATTTTTAATAAGATTTCTTGGGATGGGGTGGATATAAAAAAAATTTTAGGCATACAAAAATGCTTTTGATAATGGAAAATGTAGATGTGAGGATATTTTTTTTATTAGATCATGTAATAAGCTGACCAGGGATTATAATAAAAAGAAAGCATATTCCCCAGAAATGAGTGTTTTCATTAACAGTGATTGGCTTAAGAAATGATTCACTAAAGCAGAGGTTCTCAAACTGGGGTACGGGAAGGGATTTTCAGGGGGTACGTAAAGTCAGTAGAAATATGCATCTAAGTACGCCAATCATATTATAAAGTATAAACAATTAAAGATTAAAGTCATTAAAGATGATTAAATCATTAAAACGATTAACTTGTTGAAATAATAATAAAAATAATAATAATAATAATTTTTTAAATTGTATGTATCAATACAGTGAATACACTAATACAGTATCATGCATTACATATATTGAATGAAAGCTGCTAACTGAAAGATTTCAAATAATGAAAAGGGGATGAATTAAACTTGTTAAAGTTAAAGAGTACATGGCAACCTATTTTGCTCATCAGCTAGATGAGTCATGCTGGTTTCAGCTTGAAAAAAATAATTTTATTCTTTGCAATTTTATGTTGATTGACATACAGCCTGTTGTTGCCAGTGTAAAGTAACTGTAAAGTGTAAGCATACAAATGTAAAAGACAATTGTTATAAAGAAGTAAGTTTTTATTTGTGTTAGTATTATTAATATTAGTTCATTAATCATTAGTGAAATCAACCCTATGGTTCAAAATGTTTCAAGAGTTAAAAATGGCTTTCAAAAAATAATTTAAATTTAGGATGGCTTTCAAGTTTGTTTATACAATATACATAATTATATATATATATATATATATATATATATATATATATATATATATATATATATATATATATATATATATATATATATATATATATATATATATATATATATATCATAAAATGGGGGAAAATGGGCTTCATGGTGTAAAATGAGCCACTTTGTAATATTTCATATATTTTAATAATGGAAATCATTAGGAGTTTCCAATTATGGTTTTTAGTTAGTTTAATAATTATATTAAATTAGTTTGTAGTTATTTAATTAAATAAATGACAATTATAACTTAAAAAAAATTGTAAGACTTCCAGTCTTGAAGAGTGAAGCTTTCGAAAATTCCAATTAACACCATAAAGAACAGTGTAAAGGTAAGAGTTTTCATCTAAATAATTGTACATTTTTATGTTAGTTTGTAAAATATTTTAGGTTTTCACTTTTGGGGTAAAATGAATCACTATATCTTAACTATAAATAACCTTTGTTTTTTATTTTTTAAAAATATTTTCCCTTTATTGTTTATCTATTACCTATATTTAATGTCTTTGATATAATTTGATAATCAATTGACAACATAGCCATTTCCTCTCTGCAGATGCCCAGAAAGTACCAGTACCAAAAGAAGGTAGGTGTCAGGTGAATTATGTACACCCAAGAAGACATCTTACAGGCTATTATTGATGTTGAAGAGGGTGCAGGTTTCCGCGATACTACCAGAAGATACAATCTGCCATATGAAACCCTTTCAAGAAGGATAAGAGGTGAAGTTCAAAACCCCAGAAGAAATGGTTGAGGTAGTCTTTCTGAGTTGTGAGGAGAGGTGTCTCACAGAACAGCTAATACTCCTTAGCATGGAAAAAAAATATTTTGTATAATAATTTGTTTAATTAGTATAAAATAATAATTTTTTTTTTTTTTTTTAAATAATATTAACCCTCGCGCGTACGGATCCGTTTTGCATACGCGCACGTACGGTGTGGGCAAAATCTGCCCACACTATATTTTACGGTGAATTTCTTAAATTTGACAACTAATTTCATATAGATAATGTGTATTGGACCTTTTGCAGTTGATCTAGCCTATTTTTGTTACTAAATGTTTATTATTATTATTTTTAATTATTATTTGAAAAATGGGCATTTTATTTGAGTAATTTTTATCGGTAACTATAAGATTTTCTGTAAAAAAAAAACTATACAGCGAAATCTCTTCAAATTTGATAGATATATTCCTAAATTAGTACTAAAAACAATACTCTACCGCAATATAGCCCAAAGGACACAAAAAAATTTTTTATATGTAGGGGGGGAGGTATTTTTTTAAAAATTTAACTTTTTTTTTTAATATATCACGATGTAACTTCATTAGTTTTACATATTTTTTTACACAAATTTCAGAGGTCTTTTTTCAACATATTTCTGAGGAATACCTGGAAGGAAAAAATAATTGAACCGAAAAAACTGAAATTTTTCAAAAAAAAAAAGTGGGGGCAAAATTTGCCCACACCGTACGCGCGAGGGTTAAGTGTTTTAAAAGCAATATATAAAAAATTTATGAATTTTTTTTTATACTTTTCTACAAATATTCTATGTTTAAAAATGATAAAATATAAGTTAGACATCTTTTTCCCTACCCAAATTAATTTTACAACACCTTTAATACTTGTTTTAAATTTATATATTAATAAAAATACTAATGTACAATAATTAGAGAAATAATATTCAATGACCTATTATCCCCCAGCAGTGACTCACTTTCCCCCATTTCAATTTTTGGCCACTTGCATTTTTCAAAAATTTATTAAAAATATTTAAAATTTTTAATATTTTCGTCATGGTATAACATTAAGGAAGGTTTAAATTTGATAAAAAACATTTACATATGGATGTAACTTGAAATTTAGATTTTTCATGACATCACAAAAAAATAAAAGCCTAAATTTTGGCCCATTTTATGATGTATATATATATATATGGAAGGATCGTCGAAATATAATTTATGCATGGTTGCTAAATGCAAAAATAGGACAAATTTTTATACAAATTTTTTAAGAGGTCATATTAGATTTCCAGATGAAGTAAAAAGACCTAATTTTAGGTCATTTTTTATGTGAACTGGTCTCGTTCTAGAATTTGACCTTTAAATATATATATATATATATATATATATATATATATATATATATATATATATATATATATATATATATATATATATATATATATATATATATATACCGTATATTTTTATTGTAATGGGCCGCTGCCATTGCATTTTCTCTTTCCCTTTCCAGATAATGTGTCCATCTCAAGTCGGTAATGAAAGTGTCTGAGTGCAGAAGATATGGTGGTCTCAGGCCAAGTGCTGGAAAGTCTAGAGAGGAGAGAAAGTCTTGTGTAGCCTTTAACACGGGAGCTAAAACAAAATGGCTGTATAAGCTAAGTAAAGGGGTCTATGTATATTTTAGCATATACATGCCCACATTTTGTTTCTTTTTATTTATTATTCACCCGAGGGTAGGGAAAACTAATTATTTATTACGTGCAAAGTTGTATTTTATTGCACGAGGGATTTTGAAGAGTAGCTTTTCTGCTACAATTATAATCCCAAATAATTGAAGAGCTTAATACTGTGTAGTAGATAGTCTGCTATGGTTACAATTCAAATTGAAGAGCTCAATTCCCCACCACAGGGTATGTGGAACCTCTTAATATTTTTAAGTCTTGTAATATTTGCAATATGTTAGATACTATTTCAAGTATTGCATACAATCTCTGACAATAGAAATTTCCGCAGGGAACCAGGCTAGAGTCCCATCTTGATCGGTGCTGAGATCATATTTGATCAATTCTCCAAGCACATATAACCAGAATTTTGAGTTAAACAGGTTTTGCGAACACCATGATTGACATAATACATTGCCCATTTGATGGGACAGATTCTGTCCTGCAAAATTGTCGACGGTGCAGTCTTAATGCACATACTCTGCCATTCACTTTCATCAATATTACCAACGAAGGGCCCAATAACCTGTGAACTAAGTTATGTTATAATTCTCTAATAAATTGGGGTTGTAATGATTTTGATATCTCTTGTATAATATTCGAATAATCATTCCAACTAATTACGTTAAATTTCTGAAGAACAAAATGATTAATAATTATCAGAGTTGCCTTGCTATGAATATATGAATACTTCATCTTTGCTAGTATCATGCATGCTGAGGTTTAATCTGATATATTGTCCGTATTTCATGATTACTTATAATTTTGCTGTATTATGAATTCACTGAACTTTTGCTACATCAATATATTACTTTAAATATACATATATATATATTTACATATATGTATATTTTGATCTCTAATTTAATAAGTATTAGTTTTTCTCTTTTTTTTTTGTAATTACCATATTTTGCCGTATCCAACCGTGTTTGACTTGTATAATTAATTAAATTCGTTTTGTCTAAATTATTTTGAATTCAAATGAATATACCTATATTTATATAGGTATATTCAGCAACATTGTGATCGATTCTGTATAATTACGATTCTGCCAGGCTTGACTGGTCACTATATTTTGATAACCTGATAATCAATTTAATTACCTTCATAAAAAATACCCCTATATTTATATAGGTGTATTGATTTGTATTAAATTATTTTTTATTAACAAAATGTATGAGATAAAGTACAAAAAATGTATATACGTGTTGACAGACCATTATAGCAAATGGATAGCGGCAGTCCCTATTCAAACAAAACATACATCATTAGTAACTGCGGCTTTACAAAATCTATTACAATACTTACCTATAATCCCTTCCCGACTTCTATCAGACAATGCTCGAGAGTTTAGAGGTCTGGAGTTTGAGAAGTTGTTGCAAGACAAGGGTATTAAACATTTATACTACTCCATATAATCCCTCATCTAACGGTATTACCGAAAGGGTGAACCGTACATTACTTCAATATCTCAGGGTGTCATTAGCCCATCCCAGTCTTTGGGACGTTCAATTATCCCACGTGGTATTAACATATAATCATTTAGTTCATGCAGCTACAACAAAAACTCCTTCAGAAATAATATATCAGGAAGCTCATGACAAACGACCTAGACTTCCTTGGACTAAATTTAATACTTATTGGAAAGAAGGACACACAAATTTCTCCCCTTTCTTACAAGGTCAGTTAGTGGCGCTGAAGATGCAGTTGCCTGGAGATTTAACCTTAAATAAATTCAAAGATCGGTATCAAGGTCCACTGAAAATCATCTAAAGTTAACCTCAATAAAATTACTTATATATTAGAATACTTAGAAACGAAAAGATTGTATAAGGTGCACCATTGACAATTAAAGAAGTGGTTCATTCATCCTAAATATTTAAGTGATAATCCATTATTTAAAGATCTTCTAACAAATAATACCCCTATAGAGGAAATTCCAGAGCAACAATGATGATTCTATACTCCAAACTCCTCATACTTCATCCGGTAGCGAAAGTCAGGTGGAGGAGGAGATCTTTGAGTTTGAAGATTCAGAGGATGAGGATGATAATTTCCTGGGGTTCCCTGACTCGGAAGAAGGGGAGGGTTTTACACAGATGATCTTATGCAGTATTGAGAAGTCTACTCCTGCACAGACAAGTTAGAGACGAATTAACAAATGTAAGTACTTTTCCTTCTATTTTACTGCCTACCCTTCCTCTTTCTTCTGCTCCTCATGTTCCTACTGTTTCCACTTATACTTCTTCTTCTGCTCATTCTCCTAGTCCTCCTAGTGAACTTTCTTCATTCAATCTCGCACATCTCTTCAATACAAGTACTTCTCCATATTCTAATTAATCTTTCCATTCACCTAATTTTTCTAATTTATCCAATCTCTCAAATTTATCTTTAACTAATTCTGAGACTTCTACTTTACCTAATTTACTCTCCTATACCCTTTATATTACAGATCAAAGTAATCAGATGGTTCCCTATAGACATGCTAGAAGATTATCGTGCGAGGATCTCCAGAGGAAGTTGCTCTTTATAAATTCTCCGATGGGAGAGGTCGAACGAGTGGAGAAATTGTCCGAAGATAACAAGAAGTTTCTGATGCAGAAGACATTCTACATGTGTCAACACCTCGCACGACGGTCCCTTCAAGAGGGAGGATAGTGCACGGTCACCTCTAGAGGAGAATGAAAATGATGATCTAATGACCCAACCACGTCAGCTAGAAGAAACCACAGGAGATTTCATTTCCTCTCGAACGAGATTAAGATGCTCGGGAAGATCTAGCGATGTCCCTTGAATCCAACCACGGATATTAGAAGGAAAACGTTTTCCACCTCGTCAGTAGAATGAACAATGTTGAACAATGTCAATGTAAAATAAATAGAAATACATATATTGTAATATATATATATATATATATATATATATATATATATATATATATATATATATATATATATATATATATATATATATATATATATATATTATAATGGTTTATATATATATATATATATATATATATATATATATATATATATATATATATATATATATATATATATATATATTGTGGTAGGTTGTAAAAATTGTAATTATATACTGTAATGGTGATAA
Source organism: Trachelipus rathkii (assembly GCA_015478945.1). NCBI lineage: Eukaryota > Metazoa > Arthropoda > Malacostraca > Isopoda > Trachelipodidae > Trachelipus > Trachelipus rathkii. The sequence goes on along the minus strand of JABUQX010134933.1, from coordinate 7,374 downwards.
AAATGGTAATGATATATTATATAGTTGTTAATAAATTTCTAACTTGTATAAATATTATAAAATAAAAATGTTTTTTTTTTTTTTCGTGTTTCGGAATCTCGGAAAGAACGCCTGAAATCTCGTACAATAAATAAATTTAATTCAATAATACATATAAGCTTGATCATTATCCACTTTATCCAAATAAAATTCTCCAATTTCTAGGTATTAATGAATAAGCAAATTCATATAATTTTAAGTTATTTTTTTTATCAGATTGTCCTAATATATATAATTATATTGTTTCAGGTGCTCTTTCTCGGACATTCATGGGTTTCCCATATGGAGTCTGCCTACAATCAGACCACAAATAATCCTGGAAATCATGATATAAAATTTACCCGAGTTCTATTACCCAGATTTGAAGACGTCCCTAGAGCCATCACTAGTGATATCGCCTCCGATACAACACATGTGCTTGTGTTTTCCTTGTACCGGATGGCTTACAATTTATAATCTTGGAGGCAGAATCGTCCAGGGAGGCATAGAGACGCTTATTCTGTGTCTCTTCCCAACATGGAATTTAGGGCAGAAAACGCTATACCTTACAACATCATCATTTGTGAGGTAAAGCGGTATTGTCCAAAAGCAAAAGTCTATATGGTAATACCAACCTTACCTGACCTTCCCTATTACAATTATCGTCATATTGCTTTTGTATAATGAATTATTGCGACTGCATACAACAGAATTAAGATGGCCGGGAAAGCATACGCTGTCAATATCAGAAGCCTTGAAATTCATGGGAGGAAAAACTACGAAACAATTGGAATCATTGTTAGACCCTAACAATGAAGTATACTCTCTTGGACCTAAAGGATTCCTTAATGATGGGGTCCATCCTTCCAAAGATTTAGCCAATGCCTTTTGGGAAATGTTATACAAGTACCATGTACTATATTATGCTCGTCGGCCACGATCTGCCTTATTTCCCTCAATTGCGGAAATTGGGCCTACAATTAATACTTTACACCAAAAACAAACCGAAGTTCCAGCTCCAGCTTGTTCTATTTTATGCCCTAAACGCACTATAACCGGTAGTGAGCCACCGAAGATCTACTCGTTTAAGTTTTACTAACCCAGTTATATCAAACTCCTGTCTCTACCCTCTCTGTTGCTTCTTCTTCGATATCCACTCTGACTTTGGTCCGTGCCTCTGAGGCTGTACCAATAACTTCTACATCTACTGATGCGCCGTTCCTTACTAGCAGCCCTCCTCCTTTGAGACAGCCTAGATGTGGATTTTGTGCTTTGTCAGCTGTAGCGGCGACAAACCAACCATCTACATCCAGAGATGATTCCACTATAAATCCACCCAATCCAGCATGGAATATGTCTGTGCCTAATCCATCCTTACCTACTCAACCAAGTCATTCAACGACAGTCTATCAAGCTGTAGAAAGCTAATGGACCAGAAAACGACCTTTGGAGGTTATCACCCCAGCGGGTGGTAAAAGGCCTGTGCAAATACCTCATCCCCCAGTATTACAAAGGATGAGATTTGATCTTCACGATCTTGCTCAAGGGCAATTTGATCAATTTATGGCTTACTTTAAAGCCCTACTGCACGTATCAGAGGAAGCAATAGATGGAGTTGAGATGAGAGATGTTCTGGAGGCATTTTTACGAAATTATGAGCGAAGATACAGTGGCTCAGATTAAACAGTTTCTTTTCTTCTTTAATTTCTTCTAATTGTTAGGTGTATTTGTAGGTTAGTTTTCATTCCCTATTCCCTTTCCAGTCTTTCCTGTCATGTTATGACGGGTGGGGAGGAGTGTAATATCTTAAGTTTTGGGATTTTTTTTTTCAGTTTATTCCAATATATCTATTAATGGTCATCATTTCAAAATACAACTGTTGAGGATTTTTGTTCACTAAAGCTGCAGTTGTTGAAGATTCCTTCTCTTAAAATAAGTTGGGAAATAGACAACTTGTGCTTGGCACTTCTTGGTAGGAATGAGTTTTTTTTTGGAAACCATTCTAAAAGATAAATATTCAACTTTAGTAACTATTAGTTTATATTTTTGTAATTTTTAGGTTTGTCTGTTATCACCTGCCAAACAACCTGTAAAAGGAAAACAAGTCACTAGCTACACAAATCCTCTGGCTAACCAGGGGTGAGTTATTGTTTCTATCACATAATTAAGAATTTTTTTTACATTCATATAATTGACCAAAAATAAACAGGTTTCAAATAATGAAAGGTATACTGTAAGTTTTTTTTATTTGTAAATTTTTTAGGTCTATGGACAGGGAGTGATTGACTCCAATTTAAAGGCCATCTATTGTGATTTATTGATGGGAAGTTAGTGACTTCTCAAGTGCAAAAACGATAAAAAACAGTTTGTGACACAAAGTGCGAGAATAAAGTGATGTGGAGTAACCATAGAACACCAAGATATTTTTAAACAATGAAGGTGAAAGATTACACAATTTAAAATAAACATTCTTAATTTTATGTATAAACTAAATTAATAAGTATTGATAAAACAAATAGCCAAATTTATGATACTCGTTATTATGGTGTCTATGTTCAAGCGTTCAAATAACGTATTAAATGCTTGAATATTGTACTTAAATGCATATTTTAGTATTTGTAAATATTTATATAGGACTAATAAACCTTCCAAAATATTGGATGGGATTTATATCTAAATATAATTTCTGTGTGAATGACAAGCAGTTTTGGAACATGTTCAGCGAATGAGATATTTAGAATAGGTAGATTTAAGTTTTTTTTTTATTATATACTATTACTAAAGGAAAGCATTTCAGTTAACACAAACTTACACAAAAACAATATATATAAGAGTAACATAACAGATATTTATTTCTGAAATCTAAAGTTAAATGTAGAGTTGTTTCCCTTTTTACATTTTTGTAAAAAGCTTTTGTATGTCCCTCTGAATTTTATTAAAATTTAAATAAAAATCAATAGTCTATCTTTGAGAATGTACCTGAGAATGTACCTATGTATTAAATAAAAGTAAAGATCATAAATTTTTTTTGGTAGTTGATGCATAACTCCAGGTTTAGTTTTGACATCTCTATTTTAACAAGGTAATATTTTTCACTTACATATTCTCTTATTCTTTCTTTACTATTTAATTTTTCTTAATCTTCTTCTTTTTATTTTTTTCGAGTAATTCTGCTGGATGTCCTAAGTCTCTTCAGCGGATGGTAAAAACAAATTAGAATTTGAGACCATCAAGATTAAAAGTAGCAAGGCAAAGTGAGATGAGTTAGTTAGGTTGAAGGAGGGTCGGGTTTTCTTCATGGTGTTATGTGCAACACCCGAGGACCTCTAACTTTCCATCCATAGAATACATGCCTTCTTTTATGTTCTTGTGAGTTAATTTATTTGTTTTGCTTTATTATTATTTTTACTATTAAATTTTTTTTATTTTTATTAATAATTCTTTTTACTTCTTCTTACATACTGTGATTACTGTCATTATTAGTATTAAACTTACTTCTCTTTTTATTTTACAAAATATATATATATATATATATATATATATATATATATATATATATATATATATATATATATATATATATATATATATATATATATATATATATATATATATATATATATATATATATATATAGTAAAGGTTTATATAGGCCGACATCTTTGGAAAAAATTCGATGTTGCCAGATTAGGCTCTTAAATTGTAATTGTGCTACAATTTTTCAACAAAGAAAACTATTTATATAGATATCAGGGTTGGCTTTTGATAAGGTGGAGTATAGATTTAATCAGTTGACTAAATCAATTGATTTTTTTTATGAAAAATCATGATTTTTTTGATCTTTTAGGCAAATTTGTTTTTTTTTTATAAATTAATAATTATTACTAGTTATCACCTGATTAATGATAAGTATATTTCATCTATATAATAAGCAAATTCATCAATGTAGTAGTTTCCAATCACTTTCAATAAAGAAATAAATAAAATTAGATTACTCAAATATAGCAGAAGAGATAGAGAGTATATATATATATATATATATATATATATATATATATATATATATATATATTTATATATATATATATATATATATATATATATATATATATATATATACTTTTAAATAACTTTATTTCAAACCAGAAAAAATATTTATATTACTAAACTTATTAATATGTAATAATTTAGATTATATCAATTCAATCAAAAACATACTAAAAGCACCAGTAAAGCCTAAAACAAAGAAATCAAAAATCATTGATTTTTGATTTTTGATTTTTTAGGCTAATTTTTTTCCAATTAATAACACTGGAACAGCCAAAAATCGTTTGGCTTTCAGCATGAGCAGGAGAGTCCGCTTGCTTCCAGCTTATTAGGTCATGATAGTTCTGACGAAAGCTATGTACATATGACAATTATCATATGTATAGCTCGTCAGTGGTAGGCCTATGGCTGTATCTCAAAAGTTGACCTGATAGAGCAAAACCAAGGTGATTTTTGAACTCAGAACACCAAAAATTAGTCTAAATATGCTGAGGTTTTGAGTTCAATCCCTATATTTCTGGAGGAATATAGCGAATTATTCATATAAATGGTTGCTTCTGATGTGTTCTGTTTCAAAATGACTAATTGACTCCTTTTTTCTTTCTTTCAGAGTATTGATATGGCTTCTCAGCGCGACGGTCATGCAGGAATAATCCTGACGTTTCTGCTACATTCTGCGGAGAATACAAACTGGCAATGCACAGGAAGGGCATCACAAGGCTTTGTGAAGCCCGCCTACCAGGCTTACTTTCTCAAGTCAAGCTGGGCACTCCAAAGGATAAGTCTCCGGCACCAAGGTTGTCAGTGTGCAAGACGGTGTGGAATATTCTCCTATGGACGAAGAGCACGCAAAACTTCACTGAAGTTTGGGACTGGCTGGTTTGAGGGAGCCGCCTGACCAGCGAATCGGATTGTTACTTCGCGCCATCGATACATTGGCATCAACCTCGAAGAATCGGAGCAGCCTCCAGTACCCTCGACCTTCCATCTGCCCGCCGTCCAGTTGCTCACTGCGAAGAACTTCCTGTACCAGCGTGCAGAGAGCTTCTTGACAGCGACGACAAGGCCACCACTGCATATGAGGGAGGAGATACAGATGAGAGCGCGGAACACAAGATAGTACATCCTGCAGCCCATGGGCTGTAGGTGGAGCTTTATTGATCTGGTAGAACGGGGATCTCAGCTGTCGTGGTGACTTCGCCGAGCTGTTGGCCTCCAGACTCAAAGTATAGTACCACACGAGTTTCGGTGGAGGGTAAGATCCTTCCATCACGTTTTTTTCCCTGCAGAAGGCATCAGGACCAAGATGGGCCACTTCTGCGAGGAGGAAGACCCGTACTGCCGAGATGTCACCGGTCTTCTTGCTAAACTCGGCGCCCCTCAATATGATCCGAGAGATTGGCGACTCTTCATAGACAGTAGCAAGCGCTCTTTGAAGAGTGTGCTCATACACAACGGGAATGAGTTCGCCTCAATTCCTCTTGCGCACTCCACAACTCTCAAAGAGAAATATGAAGCAGTCAAGTACGTGCTCGACAAAATCCAATATCAGCAGCACCAATGGATCATCTGCGTCGACCTGAAGATGGTGAACTTTCTACTTGGTCAGCAGTCCGGGTACACAAAGTACCCATGCTTTATATGTAAGTGGGACAGTCGAGACAGAGCCCAGCACTATGTGAAGAAAGAGTGGCCGGCGCGAAAGCAGTTAGTACCTGGGGCCAGCAACATCATAAACGAACCTCTTGTTGACCAGGAAAAGATTTTGTTCCCACCGCTTCACATCAAGTTTGGGTTAATGAAACAGTTCACAAGCGCACTGGACAAGGATGGGAGGTGCTTCAACTCAACTACCTGTGCCGAGCCTTCCCTGGAGTCACCATTGAGTAGCTGAAGGCCGGCAATTGATGGCCCACAGATACGGCAGCTCATCAAGGACACAGTTCAAAAACTCCATGAACACGCTAGAGTGCGCCGCCTGGAGGTCGTTTGTGCAGGTGGTGAACAACTTCCTGGGGAACAAGAAGGCAGCAAACTACGGCACACTCATCAACAGCATGATAAAGAACTTCCAAAACCTCGGGTGTTTGATGAGTATAAAGATGCATGTCCTGTTCTCACACATGGAGAGGTTTCCTGAAAACCTTGGTGCAGTCAGCGACGAGCAGGGAGAAAGGTTCCATCAGGACATGCGTCAAATGGAGGAGAGGTACCAGGGGAGGTGGGACGCAGTCATGCTCGCGGACTACTGCTGGTCACTGAAGAGAGACAACACAGCAGCTGCTCACACACGGAAATCGAGGAAACGGGGATTTACGCCGTGAACTCTTAACTTTTGTGTCACGTAACGCTCATGTACATGTATTAAACTTATCAAATGTAATCGAGTATATAATAAATGAATGAATTTGGATACATTGACTTTTATTTACCCAGGAAAATGGAAAAACCGAATGTTTATGATCCTCAGGAATTGGGTTTTTGGACGAAAAAGTTTTTTTCTTAAATGTCTATAGCGAACAAACCAGACCTGATTGAAAAAAACAAAGGGCATTTTCGGACTCAGCGCATCTCAAATAGTCTAATTCCGCTGGAAAACCCTAGACGATTTTCAAAAAAAAAATTTTTGTTACCAAGTGTAATTATTCCTAGTTATCACCTGCTTAATGGTAAGCATATTTCATCTATATAATAAGCAAATTCATCAATGTAGTTTCAAATCATTTTCAATAAAGAAATAAATAAAATTAGATTACTCAGATATTATACAGTATATATAATTTAAATAACTTAATTAAACTAAATAATAATTATACTTACTAAACTTACTATCAATTAGGTAATAATTAGGATTATTTACTAATCTTATCATAATAATAAAAAGGCAATTTGTGCCTAAAAAATCAAAGAAATCAAAAAATCATTGATTTTTTTTATTTATTTTTTATTTTTAGGCAAATTTTTTTTTTCCTAAATTAATAATTATTACTAGTTATCACCTGATTAATGATAAGTATATTTCATCTATATAATAAGCAAATCTCATAAACTTTCAAATTCATTTTCACAAAGAAATAATACAAATAAAATTAGATTACTCAGATATTATAGTATATATATATATATATGTTATAAGGTTGTTATATATATATATATATATAGCATATATAAGGGTTATAAATATATATATATATATATATATATATATATATATAGTTATATATATTGAAGTATAATGAAAAGGAAAAAGCGTTTTCACGATAAATGCGAAAACGGTTAAACACCAAACCCATGAATGAACGAAGTAAC
>JABUQX010134932.1:7500-12120 GCA_015478945.1 Trachelipus rathkii | reverse complement strand
ACCATTGTAAATACGCAGTCTTCCACACTCCATCTTGAATGCCATTGTCGATAGCCGCTTTTCAGCGGCCAGCCGACATGATCTTCTAAAGAGAGCTAATCGACGCATAACTGGGAGAACAAGTCTCAATAATTAATCCGATACCTGGTCTTTGTGAAAAACCATTGGGCAACAAGGCGGCCTTTACAGTGTTATAACAAGACGCCCCGGTCCGCACTTTAAATTTATTATACGTAGCAAACATTTTGAACCTAAATTCGTGCAATATTGATGGGCTACTCCTTCTATTGTCCATGTTCTTATTTCGCAGAAGCGCATGTATATTTCTTTTCAATCGATCCTTCCGATTAGACACAGAGGCAGGACCTATTTAAGTGCAATCTGTGAGAGAGATGACTGAATCCTGCCAACTACATGCCATGGTAGTTGTTTCCTGTATACTGTTCTGTGGCAAAAGCTTATTTAATTCGAGGATTCTCATCTTTCTTGCTTCTGATTCTTCTCTTTCTTCTTTTCCACGCATGTCTTTTGGACAGCAGGCATGATAATTTCTCTTTGGGAACGTCCACTGTCGACCTGTTCGCATTAATCCGTGGTCTCCCTCGTTCCTCGAGGAACAAATTGACACAGTGTCGTTCTTGGTTGAATCGGACGCGGACACCGAAGCGTCTTCAGCTTCTTCTTCAGGATCTATTCGCGAACGGTCATTAGAGGACTATTATCCATATATATAATTACATTCTCACACCACTCTACAGAATCCGATAAAAAAAAAAACTGACCGTGTTTTTGATTTACATAGTATTATATCACAAAGAAATAGAAAACAAAAACCGGAATACAAGCGATCATTCTTTTTGCTGTTTTGAGTTCTTATATCTTATTTTCATCTAATAAATTATTCATTTTATTTAGGTGTAAAGCTCTAACTCATTTTTGCATAAGAGTGTAATTTCATTACTATATAGTCTCTTTTCGCAGCATACGTCTTTATATCCCACAATTGTACAGCATAAATAACTAGTTTTATATCAATATATGATTCTACCTTATAGACCATAGAGTATCGGTGTTTTTTTTTTTTTTCGTTTTATTTTTTCCTTATATCGTTAAAAAATGATTAAAAATTTTCAAAATCCCATTATTTTTTTTTTTTTTTTATTTAAATATTGACTCAATTCTGTCTTAACGCAATCTACGCCTCTGATTATATTGTTCAAATATAAAAGTTTAAGGCCTAAATCTAGTACCAAAACTGGCTTACCTGCCACCATAAACAGTTTTTGCTTTACGCAATACCCCCAGGTGGGGGGGAAGCTTTTCCAATTAAACACTCAAATATACTTCACATTATCCGTTCCTTTGGCGAGGGGAGGCTGGATCTTTGTATTGAGATATATTGAAAAGGTTAATACGTTACTTATTCATACACTAAACAATTTTCTCTGTCCTTGAGGAAATTAGCTTAAAAATTGGTATTAATTCCTGCGTTCCCATCCCCTCAATTTTTCCTTCATTGCTATCTTAATTAACATATTAAACAGAAGAAAACAACACTCACTTTTCTAAAAAATCGATCCTCGGTGAAATCATTACAAACTAAACAAATTCTCACCGCTATTTCTTATTTTTTGTTTTATATTCGCTCACGGCCACTTTGTTTACGACCCCAGTCATTGGGTGTCATATAATGCTAGTAATGTAATTTATTAAGAAAGCAAATTCGTTCTAATCCTGTAAAATTCTCACCAACTTTTTGAAAAGAAATAAAGTTTGAACAAGAGTTAATGCCTGCACTTTCAATTACCGCTCGAGACTGAGCCAACTGACGATCAGCTGACTCGCTGACCACGTCGGAGGAGGGACGAATATTGGATTTTTGGGGCGAATATCAAACAAAAATTTTCAACAAAAAAAACAACACGAGTTTCAAAAAATACGTACCTCATAATGTTTTCGTATAACACTGAATATTGGAGTTCTACTCTAGCTATTTAAACAGTACAATTATACGAAACAAAACTATTTCAAGACTTATTAGGATATAAATCACCGCTCTAAATATTAAATAAAATATATAAAGTAGTAAAATAATATCCTATTGGGGGGGAAAAAAAAGCAAAATACAAAAGGAACATGTATTTTAACCAAACAACTGGTTTCCAAAAGGAAACTAAAGCTGATAGCGATTTTCTTTTATTATTATTATTATTATTATTATTATTATTATTATTATTATTATTATTATTATTATTATTATTATTATTATTATTATTATTATTATTATTATTATTATTATTATTTTTATTGTTATGATTAGTGTTATTAATTATTATTATTCTGTACCGAAACTCAGGCTGCCTATGTATCATCCTGGAGACGTGTTAAATATATTCACCGTCAAACTGAAAATTCCTCTTTTAAAATGAAAATTAATAATCATTCCAATTAGGTACTCATTTTTTATCTTTATTTTAAAATATTTCTATCATCTAACTTCAAAGACCTTTTTCCCTCCTATTGTATCTTCTAATTATTAGCATCTAGACATTAGATTGTTAATTTTAATTAACCATCAATTTCTTCCTCACCCCGTCTCTAATCATTAAGGCGATAAATTCCCCTTACATTACTATTTTCATTTTCAAAAAGAAAATTAACAAATAGCAAAACAAATGACCACATGGCAATTAGGTTTTCCTTGGAGCAACCGAATTCTGACAATTTCACATAATTTAAGTAAGAAAATATTATAAAGTATTTGTTTTTCCCGATTCAATAACGCGGGTCTTTCAATTATTACTCGAGATAATCTCCATAGAAACGCATAACAAATATGAGTTGAATTCAATCATAAAGTTCTTCTAGAAAAGATGGAATCTAGAGCTTTTCGCCCATTAACACGATTCTTCCCTGGGACTCTCAATTTTGTCTACTTTTCTTTTTAAGTTGTATTTACTCTCTACAACTGTTACTATTTCAATGAGTACTGCAATTCTAAAAAATCGTTTGAGAGGTCTTGTAATTCATCTTTTCGTGACAAGTTAGTTCACCACTGCTGTGCCAACTCTATGGACCAACTAAACCGCATTTTGCTAATTCTTTTCATGATGTACTTTACCAGTATGGCCTATAGATTACAAAAGTCGTCAACCTTTTTAAGCTTAGTTAACTTTTGTAACTTTTACGAGGATAAAATTTCTTTACCGCCCACCAATATTAGATTTCAAAACTCAATTTAAATATTATATAATCTTCAAAGATCAATAAAATGAGTTACCACTTAACATAATTCTAATTTCATAAGAACTTTGAATTTGATGGAAAACTAAATATTGGATGTTTGTTTAATTTTTTTGAAGGAACAAATGAAGATCAAATCTTTCACTGATTTTCAAGCAGTTTCTCTGTTTTGTAATAATATTATTCACCACACTAAATCCTTATTCAACTAGATATGATGGGTAACAATAAATTTAAATAATCACTTTATATAAATATATATATATATATATGATATATATATATATATATATATAATATATATATATATATATTATATAATAATATATATAATTATATATATTATATATTTCTCATTTATATATATTATATATATATATATATATATATTTGATATAAGGCAGAACTTTTTTTAATTTGCAAGAGGTTTTGGAAGCCACCATTAATGAAATTCGATTTTTGCTTTCTTCGTCACATCTTAGTTCAAATAGTTCTTCCTCACATGTTAAATCAGCTTCAACAGCATTTGCAGTAAAAGGATTTTTCATCCAGCCATTCATCTGTAAATTCAAAATGTCACTAAATCGTTATCCACATCCATTTTAAGTTCATTGAAATGACTACTGATTAAATATCATATTTAATGACAAATAAATTCTGGAAACTGATGAAATTCTCTTTTTAAAAGATTAATAGAAATAGTCGCGTTTTTCAATAAGTAAAGAGATAACAAATTTACATTTGATAAGTGGTATGTTGGCTGCTTGAAGCTACAAACTAATTTCCTTAAATTTCTTAAAATATGCCCGTAAAATTAAATGCGTTATGTTTTATTTTTATACTACTGTCAAAGATCAACCTCATTTTCGCTTTCAAGAAACAGTACGACAATGCCAAATAATTCAACCAAACGAGCCAAGTATTCACCCTTTGAGAGTCAACTAATCTCAGGTCTGTATTGTGTTAACCAGTAACCTAAATTATTTCACTCTCTTGGCACACCTGTCGAAACGTATTCTATCATTTTTGGCCTTTATTACTTTATTTTATTTTATTATAGCTCTAACTATTATGCTTAATGATGAGTGACGACTTACACTTATATATTTTCCAACAAGATGTTACATATGAACAACACAATGAATGACAAAACGTTGGACACATTCTTATTTAAATAAGCAACAAAACCACGGTACCAATTTATCATTGCTGGTGTTCCATCAGTTGCGCATGCAGTATTATTGTTCAAATATATTTATATTATTTTTTCAAAGTATAATTTCACAGTTAAATATTGATACTCCTTTTGTATCCGCAATAAAATTTAAAGCAAATAATGCTTTTCATGCAATGAACTGTGACCATCGTTTGCCACGA
>JABUQX010134932.1:0-5000 GCA_015478945.1 Trachelipus rathkii | reverse complement strand
CCTGCGTCTGTGCTCATATGCGTAATTTGCGCTAGAGGGTGAACCTTTGAGAGTAATACACCCCCTCCTTGAATAGGGCTCTGCCCCTGAGTGGTGGTTGGGGGGGTGGGGGGGGGATGACAACTGTTAAAAAAATCTGAATGGGCAGATTGTGGTAAATGAACTGAATTCACCTATTCTCCCCCATCCAAAACATCATTCAGATTATCCAGAAAATATCTTACTCTTTTCAACATTACCCTAAGATGGATCATATGTCGCAACCACACAAATTTTGATCTTTTCAAACTTAAATTTAACCTTTATACTTCTAGTACTCACACACACAAAATCTACCATAGCTCTCTACCAACAACTCACTCATCAGAATTGCAAATCCATCTATCCCCCTCTCATTCCTTTACCACAAGCAACCCAAACACATTGTCACACCACACCACTCATTTTCACCGTTTCCTTTTATTCTTTTTTTCAGTCACAGCTAGCAAATCAAATTTGCCCTTTCTAAATACATCATCACCTCTCTCCTCATCTCCTCAACATTTATTCCTCTGACATTTCATATATACAGATAGGATTCATACATTTTCGCCGAAGATAGAAGGGCGCTTAAACTTCGCGATCACGACCTTCCCCGAGGCATGCATTAGCATTCCTTGGCAAAAGATAAATGGTAGTAGGCAGCCAACCCTAACTACCACCGTCCCTTGTCGCCTTCTACGAACACGCGACATACGATGTGGCGCCAATTTTTTCTCCCTACAACGTATGGATATAAGGATAGGGAGTCTAAGATGTTGTCTAGAAGCGGGGAGATGTGAATATAAATGTATATGATATGTTGTCTGGAAGATGAGTGTGGATATGAACGCATAACAGAAGGCAAACATTAGGCACTGGAAATGTCATCCATTACCATAAGCAAAATGAATATATATATATATTATATATTATATATATATATATATTATAATAATATATATATATATATATATATATATAGTATATATATATATATATATATTATAATTATAATATATATATATATATATATAAAATTATATACTATTATTTATATTTATTATTATTATTATTATTATTATTATTCATTATTATTATTATTATTATTATTATAATTATATAATTATATTATTACTATTACTATTTTATTATTTCTTATATATCATTATTATTTATTATTATTATTATTATTTATTATTTTTAATTTTGTACTCTTGTATAACTTAATTTTAATTACGAACCAAATTTTAAATATTTGTTCAATTAATCGGCAAAAATTCGGCGAAATTTGACGATGACGATGACGATTAATCGTCCCATCACTAATATATATATATATATATATATATATATATATATATTAATATATATATATATTATATATATATATATATATAATATATATATATATATATATATATATATATATATATATATATATACAGTGATGGGCACGGTACATGAAAATTGCTTGGGCGATACCGGTACATCGATACTTGTAAATTCTCTTGGGCGATACCGATACTCGGTACTTTGAAAAAACGTTTGGGCGATACCGGTACTCGGTATTGTATCGCCGATACATCCGATACATCGGTACATTTGAAGACATAAACAAAAAAATGATAAATAGTTTTTCGAGAAATAGTTATACACATAATACATTCTATTACTGTTGATTTAGTTTTTATGTCGATTCGGTGCTTCTTCATCTGTAACTTTTAAATTGTATAAAAATTAATTTTTAACAATTTAAAGATTTTGAAATTTGCATAGAAACGAAAGTTTAAAATTGCTGTCACAGTGAGCAAGTTCAAAAAATTTCCCAGAAGTTATTAATTCGAACTTACACCAGTTTGTTGCATTAATTTTTTTGAAATGTTCTTCGGAATCTTTTGGAACTAATGAATCACTTTCAGTGTTACATTTACTCATTGTTAAAGTTAATTTGAAAAATAAAAAATTAAAAAGTATTAAATAAAAATACAAACAAATTGACAAGCCTAACTGCTTCAATCAACTTGCAATAAGAGACTGCGAGTCTGAAGTCCGAACGGCATAAATTTTGAATGTACGATTGCAGGAATAAACATATTGGAACACGTTTCACTTAAATGATATATTGAACGAGAGAATTATGAAGCAATATATATATATATATTATATAATATATATATATATATATATATATATTCTCGAAGTATATATATATATATATATATATATATATATATATATATATATATAGTATATATATATACAGATATATATATATATATATATATATATATAATATATATATATATATATATATATGTATATATATATATATTATATAATATATATATATATATATAGTAATTATATAATATATATATATATATAATATATATATATTGGTATATATATATTATCTCTCCTATATTATATATTAAAGTTAACAATCCGCATCCGCATCCGCACATAATTAAAGATCCGCATCCGCATCCGCATCCGCGCTTTGCCCTGCGGATGTTGCGCGGATATTTATTGTCGAGATTTGATAAAGAATTTTATAAAAAAAAATACTCAAGTAGAATTCTGAATGTATTAACCCAATAAGATTTTGAAGGCAATTCATAAAAGGAATTAAATGCTGTATGTACTTTTATTAAAGATTTTCCAACTAACTGGAAATAGTACACGTTTATATGGATGAAAGAAATGGTATTGCCTCAAAGAACCTTCTGTAAGTACGCTAGTTCGTATTCCAAAGTTAACATTCTTACTAATGTGGAAAATGACATCATATCACACTGCATTAAGCTATTGAAAACATTTGAAGAAATTACCAAAAGAATCAGCGCCTCTACAGCTTCTGTCTGCGATGTAATACTCAATAATATAATCTCAAACGCTAAGGAATCATTTGAACCATCTTCAAAATGAAATGATGACGGTTTAAAAAGAACTGAAAAAACTAATAAAAACTTATAACTAGAAAAACGCTTTGGTTTTGTGGAAATTAATGACCTTTCTTACTATTGCAACTTACTTAGACCCCCGTAATGAAAAGCAAGTTTTTTAATGTACACACAATATTAAGCAAGTTAATTTCGTCACTTTTGTTTGTTGCAGTTTGAAAAACTTGCCAATCTGAACAGTATTAATTCGCCACCCTAAAAGGAAAAAAAAACGAAAATCTACAGAACCCACACCTTCTACAAGTAAATCAATAACAGGCTCACTGGAAGGATTTCTACAGTCCAGTAGTGATGAAGAAACACACGCATTACCAAAAGATGTAGTCAATAATTGGAAAAACTATCATCAAGAAAAAAAGACTAGATACAAAATGATGATCTACTATCAGTTTGGTGGGAAAGTTTAACAAAAATTTTACCCACGCTTGGAGTTTAAACTTGCAATTAAATACTTGGCCTGTCCTACAACTTATGTTCCAAGTGAGAGAGTATTAGCAATGCTGGGCTTAAATATATGATGAAAAGAGAACAGACTTCTCAGCAGAAAGGGCAGAAAAATTGATGTTCTCAAGCACAACCTTCCTATATTTTGAATTTCAATACTAGAGCAAAAAGTATATAATCCATTGGAAAATCTCTTTCATTGAGGGAGGAGGTTGGGGAAAGATGGTGATATATATATATATATATATATATATATATATATATATATATATATATATATATTTATATATATTATATATATATATATATATATATATAGTATATATATATATATATATATTATAAATGATATATATAGTATATATATATATATATACTATATATATATATATATATATATATATATATATACTATTTATATATATATATAATATATATATATATATATTATATATAATATATATAAGAGGTGTCTACATTTGCTCCTGTTACACAGTAACAAATTAACTCTTTTCTTTAAACGAATTCCAACTCTGACTTAATTTGCAAGTTCCACTTCTGACTCGTAAATTTAAGAACAATTATTAAATAACTTCCACCCTCATTATACAAATTATTATATGACCTTAATGTTTTTCAGTTATATCATGAGACAAGTTCTCTTTAAAACAATCTTATAGTTCTTTAATCTTAAGTAAACTTATAATCATAATCTTCGGATTTATAAGGTCAGTTCTAACCGTTTTTTAGTCATAAGTGCTTTTTGCTTGCTTCTTACTTAATTACATGAGCATATGAAATAAGGCATGCTTAATTTATAAATCCAATCCCCTAAATATTCATATTACAGTTCGTCTTCGGATACTTCTTCATCGTCTGTCTTTACAAGAAACAACTTCATAAACATCAAATCCCCACTAGGGGTAAGTAAAAGTTCTAAGTAGAGAATGGAAATAATGCTAGTTAAAATCACTACAGTTTAATTTCCATTTTTAGGTTCCATCCTGGGACACAATTTTATATCCTTGGTTTTGATTTTTAATATATTGAATTGTGTTCGATCCAACCCGATATTCCATCCTTGGGCACATTTCATCTTTGGGTTCAGTAGAACTCATTTCATATCCTTATTGGGATCATTCATATACGGTCACATGCTGGACACAGCACAACGTGAATATATGTAATACTGAAGCTTCAATATATTTGAACATTTATTGCCCTTGTGTTTGTGTATTTCCCAACATTGTCTCTGTCCCCTAATTAAGATAAGTGTATACCAATACTCATTATTACAGACAATTTCATGGTATCTTATCCTTTAATTGTAATCATTCATAATACTATTACATCTCGTGAACGCTGTAGTCATCTTTTTATTTTGGACGATCTATTCCTTGGTCGAAAGTTATATTCTTTAAGGTTTAATTTGTGGTGAAAGTTCCTATTGGAAACCTTGTTCTGTTGTTGTTGTTGTTCTTTCTTCTTCAGTAAGTTACTTATTTGTAACGAAAGTACACACTTTTTTTCATATCATTATTTATTCCTTGGATGACTAATTATGTCAACTTT
>JABUQX010134931.1:0-50664 GCA_015478945.1 Trachelipus rathkii | reverse complement strand
CGAGAAAAACATAATATTGAATCTACTCGAGACACACAAGCTGCCGTGGGGCCCCGTGGGAAAACGAAGGCTAAGATTTCGTTTGTCAAAGTAAATATCTTATAGAAGTATATATAATATAGATATATATATAACTCATATGCTAATATTATATAATTTATATAATATAATATTATATAAGAATTATAATATATATAGTATATAGTAGTATAAATAAGGTTTATATATTTTTAATATTATGATATCTTCATATATATATAATATATAATAATATAAGAGTATATATATATATATATAATATATATTTAATACATAATATGATAAGCTGCGTGTATAAGATATATATATGATAATACATAATTATAAATTTTCTAGTATTATTAGTATTATATTATAGTATATATAAGTAAGATACAAGAGTATGATATAGTGATATTTATGTATAGAAGACAAATAGAATATATAGTAGTAATATATTATACTATTATATGAATATTAATAGTATATATAATATATACTATATATATAATACTAAAAATTATATATATATTCATGAGTTGCACATATATATAAATAAATTACTATATATTATATATTAATATATATAAATTATTAAGATATAGTATTGAGAAGGGCCCAGCCGAGTGAGTGGTGCGATCTGTTAAGATAAAAATGTATTATATATTATAATATATATAGTAATATATAATATATAGTATAATATATGATTATAGTATTATATTAAGTAAAGTATATATACTATCATAGATTATATATATATTATATGTATCAACATATTAATATATATATTTGAATACACAGAGGTTATAATAATTACTATTCCTTATGATTCCATACCTCGGTTGATCAACGAAATCAAAATAAAACCAATGTAGAAGGCCAGGCAGAAGTTCCAAGTCACCGGATATAGAGTATGATGAAAATATCATAGATATATGTGAAAGTACCCTGTATACTAATATAATATGTAATATATATAGATATATAATGTCTATATCTAAATATAATTATTATATATATCATAATTATTAAATAGTATACACGGCCATAGAAAATATATACTATAATTACTATACTAATTATATATATCGATAATACTATAAATTAGGGTATTAATATACGATAGGTATAGTATAGAGGGTATATGATATAGGTTACAATATGTAAGATATATAGGGTATATTATAGTAGTGAGGTAGTAAAAAAAGAGTTAGTAGCGTTAGTATATATGAGGGGGATATACATATGTAACATAGATATAAAGTATTAGGTATATATATTAGTGATAATATGATATAATATATAATATACTATAATGATGTGTATATATAATAGCGTGATATATATATATATATATAATTATATAGGGGAGAAAGATCGCGGATATATATAATACTAATATGAGTATATATCAATGGATAATGAGGGTAGCAGGATAGGCTATATATATCTGTATAAAATGAGTTGTTGTAAAGTTTGTTTGGATTTAGCGGGGTGTATAGTCAAGTGATAGAATTGGTATATAGTATATATATAGTAGGTATATATATGCCAGTACATTCTTTTCTGTCTTGAAAAAAAGTTTGTGTAGCTTAAATGCAGTACACTAACAATGATGAATTCGAATATATAATATTCGTAATAATTGTGAGATACTAAAAATCTTCTTGTCTAAATAATATGTTAGAGTTACCGTGATATGTGAAGTTTTGCGTCGTCTCAGTTCCATGGGTTGGTGAGGCCAATAACATGATATATTAAACCATGTAACAGAGGAGAAAGAGAATAACAGCAAATTCAATTTTTAAATTAAATTGTTTTTTTTTGGAAGTGATTTCTTCGGAAAAAATCTTTGCATTAAGCGGGTGGTGGAGATTGTTCCGGTGGAGTTATATATATATGTATAGATACTATAAACTACTAATATATATAAGTATATATATATATATATTAACCCCTAATATATATAATATATATAATATAGATATAATATATAACATAGTAACTATATAACTTTGGTTTAAATCTGCTTGTTCTCTTAAAATTCACCAAGGGGACGCTAGAACTAGATATCAGAGAAAGAGAAAGATGTTGTATTAGTGTATCTCAAATCCAGGAACTAATGCTGTCGTTAACATTTTATCCACTGTTATCATTCACAGAAATAGACTTTGTTCACACGGACCATAAAGAAAACAGATGTTCTTCGAAAGGAAAAATGCGAGAAAGCCTTTCGAGCATGATTCAGCTGTACCCGGAGCGGCTCACACTGCTTTCGTGCCGGTTTTGGCAGTTTGCTAAAATTATCACCTCGCGCTAACCTGGGTTCTGCAGTCCTCCGCCCTCGATGCTTACCTAGGTAGTTTTCTGACGCGGAAAAATGTTTTTCTCAAATTTGGGGTGCCACGTCCAACGTCATTAAAGGTATGGGGCATGATTCGAGGCAGTGTCTATGTGAGCGTAAAATTTAAGAAAGATGGAATTGATCTTAGAAGGAGCGTGCCTTCAGTGTAGGGGTTCTCAAACCGTGTTGGCTTCTGTAGCGTTGCGGGCGCGCCGGTACCTAGCGAGATTGTTGTATCTTGGGCTTATCGAAGATTTCAACGCGTCGCTCTGCCTTCCTGAAAGCTATGCACTAATTTGCAGCAGAAGGTGCGTGTAGAAGGGTGAATGGGACGTTGGAAGGGGTTGTCTTTCTTTGTTAGCGGCTGGCGTTTAAAGGGTTTATGGTGCTTTTATTAAGTTGTCCACATAGTGTGTTGTTCGTTTGTGTTTTATAGTTGTTAGGGAGAGTGGTTTGTGAAATTTGAGTGTTGAAAGTGGTGGTGTGTTTAGGGTAGTTTTAATTTGGTGTCTCGGGATGTTAAGATATATTGGAGTTGCTGTTTAATGGTTGATTTGCTTTCTGCGCTGGGATTTTTTGGAGTAGGGGGCTCTCGGTTTGGCGGGTGTCTTGATAAAGTTTGGCGAGTTAGGGCGTGGAGGTGGGGGGGTATTAGGTGGGTGGGGGAGTGGGGTGGTGTTATGGAAGGGTGGATATGGCGCCCAAAATGTGGGTATAGTAGTGTTTGGCGGCTTTATTGTGAATGTTTGTTAAGTGATTTTGGGATGCGTGGTGGTTGTAGTATGTGTCTGTGGTATTTGAAGATCGTCATAGAGTGAGGGGTGAATACTTTATTATCTGATGCTGTTCCAGAAAAGTAATTTTACCGATCTGCTTGTGTGATGGTTTAATTTGTAAGGGTTTTTTATGTGAGGTGTGGCTGCGGGTGTTGCGGAGTAGGGAGAATCAAAAAAAAGGAGAAGAGGAAGTAATTGTGGGTATTGTGGGATATCTATGGGAAGTGTGGTGTTCTGGTCATGGTGGTGTATGGGATTGGTAGTTGGTGTGGAGAGCGTTGGGGGAGGCACTGGAAGGTGTCTGGGTAGTGTCTTGGGACTGGGAGCAGGAGAGCGCACTGGGGTTGGAGTGTTGTGTGCGGGTGGTTTGTGGAGGAATTCAAGTGGTTTGAAGATGTTTTGTTTAGTTTAAGATGATGTTTAGATGATCTAAATATGCTCTTAAATGAATTCCTCTTATGGTCTGCACTAGGCAGTTTTAGTACCATGTTAGGTGATGTGCGTTGCAATATTCAGCCGTGCTGGGGCCATATTTGGCTATGGGAGGTGTTGAGAGAGTTTGAGATTGGAGGTGAGATGTTGATGTGGTTGTAGGCGGTTTCGGAGTTGGCGCAGGAGTGAAATGAAGGCGTGGGACGGTGGGTGTGGGTGGGAGACAGAAAAAATTAGATAAAGGTTGTGTGATGTAGCTTTTAGTGTGGTCGTTTTGGTTGATCGGGAGTATATTGAAAATGGTGTGGAGATTTGTGAGGGGGTGTCTGATTGCGGTTACGTAATCTGGTTCGGGAGCGGTTGTGGAAGGGTATATTACGGGGGGAATATGAGTTAGGTGGGTAGGTAGTGTGATAGAGTTACTTCAAAATATTGATGTTCTTTGGTTTGGTTGAGGAGTTGGTAAATATGGGGAGTGAAGTCTTCGTATTCATAGGAATTTGGTTTCGTGGGTGGTATTATTTGTTCGGGAAGTGTGGCTTTGTTAGCCCGTTAAGATATAGAGTGCGTATGGGGGGAGGTGCCGATATGAGTGTTTAGGAAAGATGTCTCGATGTGAGTGGTTCTGGTTGTAGTATTATGTAATTAGTTGTGTATTTGAAGTAATGTTGGATGTTGATGATTCTGGCCTCTTTAGTGGTTGAAGGAAAAGTGATGGGTTAGTTGAGGCGTTGGGTTGCACTATTTTGACAGTAGGGCCCCAGTAGTGAGGTTTTCGTGTGGAGAAAGTGTTGTGAGACGTGAGAATGGGTTTGTGGACCATCAGCTGGCATGGCTGAGAAGGATAGGGGTGTGGGGTGGGTGGTAATATTCATTTGTGCTTCCGGATTTTCCTTTGCAGAGTGTGATATAAACCCAGAGAGTTGTGCCAGGTTTCCGGAGTTTCCCTTTCTATGTCTACCGGCTTAGCAGGAAGGAGAAACATGACGGCATTGCACGCGGGGGGAATAGGACAGTTGGGCTGATCTGGGGGCCGGCCAGAAGCGGCGGGTGGCGGGTGCGTGTGCCGAGGAGCAGGGGCGTAGGGAGGGTTTTGGGGCAAGAAACCAGGAGGGTTAATAGGAAAGAAGATGAATAAAAATGAGGGCATTTTAGTTGAGAAGTGCTTAAATGTCCCAAGCGATCCTCGGAATTCCTGGCCGGGAAGCGGTCAGGTCGTACGGGGGGAGCGGAGCTGGGAGTCGCTGACGACGTGACGGCGAGGCGCCGGTCCGTGTCGGCATCGAAGGGGGAACGATACGATACCAGGTGTATGAGGGGGGGAATGTAACATCGCGGGGAAAGGTGGGTAGTCTAGCGGAGAGCAGGCAGAGGTTGGGGATTCGTCTAGTCACATTCTGGAAGATGGCTTGCCCTGACAATATCGTGTTGTGTGCGAACTGTTCTCACTTTGGCGTGAGTTTTCAAGTAGTGGCGGAGTATAAGTGTAAGTGATATATATATATGATAGTATATAGTAGGTATAGTTATAGTAGTGCGGATAGAGTATGTGAGACAATCGAGGAGGAAGTATATACTGCGTTGGATGATTGAGCCCCCCTTCCCCACCCTCCCCCTACCCTTACCTCCCCGCACTCAGCCCCCGCTCATTCCTCCATCGACGCTCTATGCCCACCCCCTACGTATCAACCCGCTATTACTCATAGGCTATACTCCCCCCCCTACCCTCTCACTTACCCCTACCCCTACTTCATCCCCCGCACACCCCTGCCGCTCTACCTGTAGGTCCTCCACCTCCATCCCACTCCGGCGCCGCCCCCCACCCCCCATATTACGTCATACCTCACTCAGTAGTACCTACCCCCCCTCCCCCGCGCCCCACCCCCTCTTACCATCCCCCTACCCCCCACTAAATCCCCCCAGTACCCATTCCCTCCGCACCCCCGCTAGCCGCATTAGCTCGCTAGCCTGCCATCCGGCCCCCATAAAGCATACAGCCCCCCCCTCGCCTTCCCCCCGCCACCCCCGTTCCCCCCCGCCCCCTCGGCAACCTGCTCCCCCCCCACCCCCGCCCCTCCCACCCACCCTATTCCCCCCGCCCCACCCCTCCTCGCCCCCACTTACCTCACTCGCCCCCCCCCCCCCATCCTACATCCCCACCCCCTCCCCTTCCGCCCCCCTCCCTCCCCCGTGCCCCCCTCGCCCCCGCCCCTCATTCACCCGCCTCGCCCCCCTCCTCCCTAGCCCCACTACCCCTACCCCGTACCTCATACTACCCCTTCACTCACTACCGTCCCCATACCCCTATCCCCCTCGCCTCATACCACCCTCTTATCCTATCCTAGCTCCTCTCCGCGTCGCCCCCCCCCTCCCCCCCCCCCCGCCCCTCCCCTCAGCCACCGCCCGCCCCGTCCCCCCCCCCCCTAGCCCCCTACCCCCCCGGTCACCTACGCTCACTCCCCTACCCCCCCTATCATCCCCTCACCTCCATTTACCCCCCCTACCCTCCCCCCTCACCGGACTCTCCCACCCCTCCCCGGCCCCCCACCGCCCGTGCCCAAGTTTTGAAGGCACTTTACTTTACCCAGTACCCTCCCCCCCCCCCCCCCTCCCTACCCATCCCTCCCTGAGCCCCCCCCCCCCCCCCCTCCTCCCTCATGTCACACGCGTCAGTCTCCCCATCGTATGATCCCCCCTACCCCTCCTATACACCGTACCTCACGCCGCCTCGTACCCCCATCCCCCCATCGCCACTCCGCGCCACCCCCCCCCACGGATCCCCATTGGCCCTCCCACGCTTCCTACTCCCCCTCCCCCACCTCCTCTCCCCGTACCCATCCCTATATTACCTCCCCCCCGGTCCTCACCCTCTACCTACGTACCCCCTAGCTCCTAGCTCACCTCAATCTCACACCTCCACCATCCACACCCCCCCCCCCCCCCCGATACCTAATACTACCTCTATTTCATTACCCTCCCTCACCCCCCTACACTCCTTACACGTCGACCATATACCGTACGTCATGACCTACTATTGAGCCTCTACGATCCCCACCGCCCCACATAGCCCCCATACCCTCTCTGGCCCTTACCTAGTCAGTGACTCCCCCGCCCCCCCCCTCATACCCCCCTACTGAGTCTCCCCCCCCCCCCTCCTCGCCCGCTCTCGACCTCTATCACTCCCCATCGACCTTACCTATCCCCTCTCCGCCCACCTGCATACTACTCCATTCGGCTCCGTCACCCCCCCATCCCTAAGAGTCCCCCCCCCCCCTCACCCCCCCCCCCCGCCTCCCCCGCCCCCCGCCACCATCACCCAAACCCCCGTATACCTACTACCTACCCTCTCCCATACTCTACCTACGCCCCTGACCAGGCCCTATATCACCCCGCCCTAGTGAGTACCCTTCCCCCCCCTACTTAGCCCCCACATAGCCCCGTTACCTCTCTCATCTAAAACCTGCTTCTACCCTCTCCCCTTACCTTCCCCGCCCTCTCCCACAGCTCCCCCCTCCGCCTCCCCCTCACCCCCCTCCCCCACTCCAGGCTAGCGACCTTCTCCTTTGCCCCCTCGCCCCCCCCCACCCTCCTTACCCCTAACCTCATCCCCCCCCTCCTTCCCCCCCCCACGCCCTATCCCCTTACCTCCCCCACCTTATTTGACTCTACTCGCACCTAGTGCCCTCCCCACCCGCCCACCTCCCCCCGGCCCCATCCTCTCCCCTGTATTACCCTCCGCTTCAGCTACGGTCCAGCCATCCCCCCCCCCCACCTCACCTTATCCTTCTACTATGCGTTCTAATCCACCGCGCCCCCCTAATGACCTCCTCCTTGTCAACTTTCCTGTTATGACATATTCTCTCCAGTCTCACTCTACCCCCCCCCCCCCCTATACCCTATCATCACCTATAGCTAGGTATGTGTGGCGCCCCTGTGCTCTGCCCCCCGTGTTCGTGTCTCGCTTCGTGCCCCCCCGTCTCGCCATGGCTGACGGCTCGCCTCGTGCCCCGCCCCGCTCCCCGCGAGCCTCGCCCCACGCGCGCCCCCCCCCCCGCCCTCCCCCGCCCCCGCCGCCTCCCCTCCGGTCTCCCCCCCCCTCTCCCCCCCCCGCCGCCCCCCCCCCCCCCCGCTGGCCCTCCCCCTCCCTGCCGCTGCGGTTCCAGAGCACACGCCTCCCCCCCCTCCGGCTCCCCCCCCCCCGCCTCCATCCCACCCATGCCTGCCCCTCTGCCTGGTCTCCCCCTCCCCCCCAGCGCCTCCCCTCGTGTGTGCCCCCCCTGTCCCCTCCCCCGCGCCCCCCCTCCCCGCGCCCGCCCCCCCTCCCCCGCCCCAGCCTCCCTTAATCACCGCCCCCAAAAAACTCCCCCCCTCCCCCCCGCCCCCACCCCTCTCCTCCGGCCTCCGTCCGCTGCTGCTCCGTCCCCCCCCCCCGTGCCCCTGCTCGCGCCTCACGCCCCCCAAGGTCCCCCTAAGGCCCACCGCGCAACCTCCTGCCCTGCCCCCGCCTCCCTGTCTCCCCCCCCGCACCGCCCCCTACTCTCGACCACCCTTCGCCCAGCCCCCCTGCGCCTTCCCCCCACTCACTCACTCCACAGTTCACGCCCCGCGCTTCTTTCCTTGGCCCCTCTGACACGCAGGCCGATAACCGCCCCCCCCCCGGCCCTTCGACCACTCCCCTACCAGCTGGATCCCCCCATACCACCCCCCGAACCCCCCTTCCTCAACCCCTATCACACGCCCTTTGTCCCCATCCCGCCCCTTGGGAAGTGGAAAAGATTATCTGACGTATAGAGGCTTGAGGCAATAAAAGATCGGATAAGTTAGAACTGCCAAAGGACAGGTTGAATAATAAGTCACATAAGCAGTCAATGAGCCTCCCTGCGTGTGTGCAGCTGCCTTTCATTGAATTTGGAAAATTTAAGCCACGTGGACGTTGTGGCTCTGTGTGTAGTGTTGGCGGACGAGGCGTGCGGGTGGCACACTCGCACGGTCGCACAGCTATGCGTGGCTGTGGTGGAATTCGAAACAACAACGTAAGACATCAAAAAAGGGCTAAGGCCCTTAAATGAAGCCAAAATTTACCGTGGCAATAATTGGACCCAATGAGTTCGAAAAGATTAGCTGGTGGATGGTGAATTTCGGTACGTACAACGTTTGTTTTACCGTCACGTTGGCGCAACCTGCTTGGAGGGGTTTGCAAAAGATTAGGGTTGTCCGGTAATAAAAAGGATAAGTGGTTGAGTGAAAGTTAGTGTGGTCCGAAATATATTGTATTAGGGTTTGCCAAAAAAGGTGATAGGCCAACAAGGTCGTGAGGTATTAACATAGATTGAGTGTGATATGAATATTTTGTGGAGCTCAAAGTCAAATGTCTGCAGAGGTGCGGTGCTATGGGTCAAGGTTAGTCCAAGATATGACCGTACGTGCATAATCCATCCCCTGACTACCCTCAATGGTCCTGTTTTTGCCTTTGACCCATAGATGTGAGCGGGATGCGCGGTAGGTAGTTGACCTGATATAGGCAGTCCTTATAACTATTACAAGTTTACTTGCTTGGGTTTAAGTCAAGCATCTTTTTAGTCATCGTTGGTCACGGTTGGGTATACACGCTTGGCTATACCGTCTGCGAGAGGCCGGGATCTTAATCCTGGTATAATAATAATCCAACTCGAGGAGTATTTTATTTTTCATACATACTGAGCTGCAGATCCATGCAGTTCTTCTAACATCAATACAATAGAATCTCGATCTTTGAGTGTTCTCCTTACATGGGTGTTGTGTTGCCTTGGACCTATTTGACCAGAGTGTGAGCGGGAAGGGCGCGGCATGTCTTGTCTCTGATATAATGGCAGACTACTTGTTTATTATTTATCTAGCTAAAACTCTATCCAGCTTCTCTTGCTTGGGTTTAAGTAGCATATCTTTTTAGCTCATCGTTGGTTCGCGAATCAAAGTGGAAGCGCGTATGCAGGCATTACCGTCTGCTTGAGAGCCTCGGTGAAATAATTTTGGTAATGAAAGATACACCTCGAGGAGAATTATATCTATCATATTGAAAGAAGTCGAAGAAAAGTAATTTAACACACACAACACACGTCAACAAGTATATTATATATTATATATTATAATATATATATATATATATATATATATATATATATATAGTATATATAATTATATAATATTATATATATATTATATATTAATTTATTATATTATAATATTTAATTATAATATATATATATATATTATGTATAGTATATGTATATAAATCATTATATGTATTATATTAATATTTTATAGATAATTATAGTTATATATTAATATGTATATTATATATATTATATATCATTACTATATATTATCATTTATATATAATATATATATAGTTAATACTATATAATATATAATATTATATAATTATTTATAATATATAATATTAGGATTAATATTTATATAATATTATATATATAATTATATATCTATTTATAATAAATATATTAAATTATATATAGATATTATAATAAAAATGTATAAGTACTTACTATTCAGTGGATGGCAATTTGGTGATAGTAAATCTACTGGATCTAATGGATCTTCAATTTGGTACAGGGAATCAGATACGCGATTATTCTTTTTTGGAATTCTCTGATCCGACAAATGTTCTATTTTTTCAGATTATGTAATTTCGTCACCGCTAGTTCTATATTGTTAGTGAAATTCCTCGATCACTGTGCAATTTGTATTTCCATGAAATACGACGTTACTGTATCGCGCAAAAACATCTTACAATAATAATAAAAATAAATAAAAAATAATGGTAATAAGTTGTTTTATCAAAATCAAAAAATCACCTAAAATTCCATCCCTGATCTTACTCAGCTTTATTTTGTACGTTTTTTCAAATACGTCGAACGGATCGTTCGATTCAGATTGATTACTTCCACTCCGGTCTTCTCCAGTCACTGTATTTACTAAAGATTTGAAGATAGTGACAATTTACACTTTATAATAAAAATAATAATTCAACCCTCACCAAAAAAATATCCCTCCCCGAATTTCATATTTCAATAAGAAATTAAATTGAAAGAACTTTGTGGTCATATATGACCTTTCTTAGTTACTTTAATCACAAGTAAAATAAACTTAAAAGTAGTTTCGAAATAATATTTTGGATATTATTTGATTGAGTGCAAGACTATAAAGATACTATATTTTATGTTTTTTCTTATTTTCAGTATTTAATTTATTGATTTATTAGTTAAATATAATAAATTTAAATTCTATTCTTTAATACCGAGAAATAAATTTCTGTATTATATAAAACTTTCTTATAGTATGATTGTTGTTATTTTTATTCTCGACTCAAAACTTATTTTCTACTTTTTGTAGAACGACTGAGCAAATAAGTCCATTTAATCGAATCTTCTAATGATAAATGAATTAGAACCTATAGCCAAGATTTTAAGCTATCTTCTGAAGAGGATTTATCTGATATTTGATTCATTTGTAGTTTGAATAATCAGTTATGCTGACTTTATTATGTGAGTAAGATATTTTAATTTTGTTTGATATAAACTACATGGATAAATGCAGATATTGATGTTGTTTTTAAAGAGTCGAGTTCACTATAGCACCGCAAGTTTCGTTTACATCTACCCTTGGTCTACTCAACTTTCTTGATTTCTATCCAATAAGTTGAACCATTGTAATCTGCTTCACCTAATTCATAAATTCTCAATATTGTATTTTAGCTTTTTATAAGTGATATTTAAACATGTTCCATATTATATATTCATTTGATGGTTTTAAAAATTTACCTAGCCGTCTGTAATTGCTCTCCTAATTGAAATATGATGATTGAATTGGTGCCATCATATGTCTAGGCACTCTTTGAAATCAATTACAAATTAGCGCTTGTTGTCCCTCAAAGTGCACAGAACGGGCATGAAAAGTAATTTCTTAATACATCGAGGCGTAATATTGTATATCCGGATGTAGAAGAGGGAATTTCTAATAAAAAAAAATTCTGCAGTCCTTAACACTGGTAAAAAGTTCCTTGAAAAACAGAGACGGCGACATCGTTTTTCGTCCTATCTATTTTTTACTATTATCAACGATGCCTGTGAACCTCTTCCAGATTTGTTAGTGTTTTGTTTGTTTCGATACAAAATAGAAAGAAAGAGTGGATAATACTTGCCATGTAACTAATAAATATATGGAAATTAGAGAGTTCTCCTGTTACTGAAGAATGTAGTAAACGCTGCTGTTCACTGTAGGCCTGAGTTACTTCTGATCAGATGACAATAAAGTTATACCAATAAAAATTACCGTTAAAAAAAAATATTTACTTCAAAAAAATTTCCTGTACGAATTTATATTTTGATAGTTTGAGTAGAATACCATTACTTGTTTCACGAATATAACATTGGCTATATTCATTGATAATCAGTTTCCTACGACCAATAGGTGACTTTCACGCAAAAAAATACCTAATTAAAACTAATATTCATCTAGTGCCCATCAAAATATTTCGAAATTCATTAGGGAACAAGTTGAGTACTATATATGTAATCAACAACTAAATTTAACGATAGAGAAGCCACTAGTGAAAAAAATTTGTAGCCTTGGTGATATTGATTTCTTATTATTTTCTAGTTACCTATTTTCTTTTCATGCCTTAGGTATTGAGCATCCATCAATAATCCAAGAATTCAACACTTATATATACTAATATATAAATTTGTGTAAAGCTTCTCTTGGTAGTCAATAAATGGCTCATATTATCTGCTATATACGTCAGTTTTAATTATTCCGGAGTAAACATTTAATGAATTAGCTTACTCTAACTTTTCTAAGCTCTATTAATTCAACTGAACTCGAGAACTGCATTTGATAAGTACTGCTCCACTCCACAGATAATGTCTGTCACGTTTTATCCGGCCTAAAGTGAAAAATTAGTTTTCATATATTGGTTCACTTACAAATTACTACAACTGTATCTTTATACAAGTTAGGGTTTCCGCATTTAAATAGAATTTATTAGAGCTCTATAATCGTTGGAACCTCTAAATTGGTTAATGTAACATATATCTTATGCAACACAAAATTACTAATACATACTCCACATTAGTTTGGTACACACCCATGGGCAGTAAGAACCCATAGGTTACCTTGGTTTATACCCACTTACAACTGAAATTATTAACTCAAATCTCGAAAAAATTACACTCGTATATGCAAATGTACACTGAGTCTACGACATAACATACACGGTGGTAGATTCACAATTTGTATTCTGACTCGTAGCTCGTTGTTCCTTTTATTCGGCTAACATGAATTAAAAATAATTTTTTTACAGTATCAATACTAATACACTGATGTCATTTCAGCATTATTTAATTTTTCAAACAAACATATAACTTGGTTATTTAAATTATATACTAGTATCCAAATATAACTTTAATCGCTGCTACCCAAGCAGCTTACTATAGTGTACCCCTAGAGTATTTACACTAGGTATTCTTGCCTAGTTAGCGATTAGCAATACAAAGTCTATATATTTTAAGAATGGTTTGACAATAAAAACATAAAAACAAACATCATTTTTGGAGTTTTCACGAAAAACTACATAAGTATGGCAAGTTTCATAAAAATCGAGGATGTTTTAAAAGTTACTTTTTCAAGTTAACTAACCCTAACAATTGCATAATTGATTTACCAATCGATAATAGAGAACAAGCCCTTTTCTGCCCCCATGTGATATCTTGCACTCAGCTAAATAGTTGTAAGTGCTTACAGGATTCTGATAATTGGAAATGTATAAAATTTTAAATTTTAGCATTGTACCTAAGT
This sequence comes from Trachelipus rathkii, assembly GCA_015478945.1. Classification (NCBI taxonomy): domain Eukaryota; kingdom Metazoa; phylum Arthropoda; class Malacostraca; order Isopoda; family Trachelipodidae; genus Trachelipus; species Trachelipus rathkii. Next base: position 37,236 of record JABUQX010134931.1, on the reverse strand, counting down.
AATACTATATTGCTGATACATACCAGTATACTGAGTATTTTTCCAAACATATACACCTAAAACAACGGAAAATTCTTCACAGTATGGCTTCTAGGCCAGCATGTCGACAAAGCTTTCTATTCACTACAATATAATTGATGGCAGGGTGCGACACTACAATACTCTAGACTAGAACATGGTACCATTAGCACTACATACATTATTTGCATTACACCCTAATAACAATTTAGAACCCCGGATACCTCATAATCAATGTGAAGTCCCGATGTGAGCTTGTGATTTCAGTCAAAGTAGCTAAATTATACCTTAAATTTATGCTTATAAGATCGTCTATTACTATAATTACAAATTTATTATCATATTAGATCAAGATATTACAGAATAATTTTAATATGGTCTTTTTGTTTATGTTTACTATCGTCCTCTTCCAGATCATACCTAATACATTTAACGATAATATATATAATATATATTAAAATTGTTTAATTAAATTGTCAAACTCTTTTACAACGTCAATTTTAATATTTTACACTAAACTTGAAATAATGATTCACCACACATAGTATATATATTTTATATACTATATAAATCATAATACGTATACAAACGTATGTTATCTGATAAAATATATTTATACCTATTTTAAAACTAAAATTAATTTTGTCGGCAGTTTCTTTTCTGAAATTGAGCTAGGTTTAGTAAATTTAATATTTTTTTTTGATCAACTCTCCTTCAATAGTCTATCTAATATAGTATAATTATATAATATAATAATATATATATACATATATTATATTATTATATAATCATGTTTAAAGAGTACATAATAATAAATGATTAAACATAAATTATGATATGTACTACTTACTTGTGATTATATAATCGGTATAATAATATAGTTAAATATTCATAACATATGATCATCGAAGCATATATAATCAAAAACCGTAATAAACTATAATATAATTAGCTATATACTATTCTAATTAGTTTTATTAATATTCAATATCGCTAATAATCATGTTTATAGATAAATTAATTATATATTCATCTAATTATAACTGATATTATATGATTGGAGATATGCGATTCTCATATAAATACATAATTATAAAGATAATAGTGATATATATATAATGAATCTCAAAATTTTTTTATTAACTTTTTGCTTATTCTTATACAAACGTTTGAACAAGTGAAATATTGAGATATCTCTATCTTATATATATCCTCGATCCTGAAATATAACTAATATGTTAAAATTAATTCAGATGCTAATTGTATGAATGCTAGGCCCAAGTAGATCTTTCCCTAATTACGGAAACAATCTGTTCGCGGTGTATCATCTTTGTATTTACTCGATAGATATATTTTTTTTTGCCTCATTAACTCAAGGAGAAGTTTTAAAAATTCCTAGAGCTATATTATTTTTTTTTGAAATTTGTTCCATAGTATACGAATTCCTAACACTAATGAATAATTACACACAGTAAAATCAACTTTACTATAAAGTAAAAGATGATGATTGTGCATTAGGCTTATCGAACAGCATTAGTTGCCCTGAAACATTTGCCTTATCAACTTCGCCGTGACAACATGATTTAAAAAAATAATCGCAATGTTTCTTTCTTATCGATAATTCCAAAATAGTCAAATTTACTTTTGGGCATTGGAAATCGATGTCAGCGACAAAAAATCAAAAAATACTCACTCCTAACGAAATGGTTATTCGCTTACAGTTCTCCCCCTAGATTTATGACGAGAGAAATTACTCCATTGCATAGTCTTACTAAAGTACTCTCATGTTCAGTAATTATCTTCAGATGCAAAAATATCTGGAGGCCAGTCATGCGAAAATCTTATTCTGAATAAATGTCAAAAACATGGTTCCACCTCTGTCATAAAATTGTTATTATTACACTTGAGCCAAAAAAGAGGTGCCCCATCAGACTACACAGGGTGAAAAAGACATACTAAAATAGACAGTTTTATAGAGAGAGAGAACGGCAGAAAATCTAACAAAATAACGGTCTACAATTGTATGTTTTGGGAGATGAGAATATTTTAAATTAAGAAAATGATAATAGTAAGTCATTAATCGGTATCTGTATAGCTTCCGTGTTTTCCGCGATCTATTAGAGGTTGGTGATAGTGTTGAAAATTTGGGGAACCCTATTCTTGAAACATAACTCGGTAGTACATGAACTGGCAGCCTCCAATAATGATATTATCATCTCATTTTTAAGAGCTGAAGGGAGATCTTATACATATCTCGCTGATTTTACCTCAAATATCTTCCAGCATTATTCACTTACTAAAATATGGACATACACTATATCTTAATTTTCATAACAAATTGTTTTGGAATATGGCAGAGTGAAAATAGCTCAAACGTCTCAGGCCTTTATTATTTAAAACCTTTAAAACGTAATATACTTCGTTTTGATTGGTATTATTTTTGACTCTGGAATAGACCTACAGCGAGGTCTTTTCGGAGTTTCATTTTTGCCGCTAGAAACAAAAATAAATAATGCTCGAATTCTGTAAACTAACTTTTTTTTTATATAAAAAATGCTGTAGCATGAATTTTCCTCTCTACATACAATATCTACAACAATTGACTTAAATGTGCAGTTTGTTGATGCGTGAACCTTGGTAGATCCGGCGATTTATATGTTAGGTTTTTGTATTAATACCGTTCTTTGACCAAGATCTACGTTTCATAATAAAATAACGAATTGCTTAATGAAAATCGAATGTTTTATGAAAATCGAATGTTTAGTGAAAGAGAGTATATAAACGCCCCAAACAAATAGACCTACAGAGACACTACAGAAAAACACCCGAAAATACGTTTTAGAGGTTTAAAAAAACAGCTCGCGGTTTGCATTTTGTTCATCAAGCAAATCCTGTAACTGCAAATGTAAAACAAATTTATGGTACCATTTTGCAATGTCTCTGGGCGTCTAAAATGGGGTCCGCAAAAGCCTAATTTGAACCTTTCACGCCGTGAAGTCTGAATTCTTCTCCCAGCCATTGGAATTAGGACAGAAGCGCAGCAGTTCGTGATAGTCGTTTTAGGGGAGGTAGGAAGGTGTAGTGGCCCATGTTGCCGCTGTAGGCATTGTATGTGTTGAGCTTAATCAATTCTGACACTTTCAAACTGATTTGACGAAAAAGTTGCTTTCGCGGGCACAGCTCTGATTTGACAATATTGTTTTAATGACAACGAGATATATTTCCATTATATAAAATAGTCTCTGATGCTCTTTACTATCACGTACTTTTTGCATTGTGTATATAATTACTCAATATTCTTGATGAGAGTCGGGTAATATGATAATAGTATTCCACCGTATTTCTTATCATCAGACACAGGATACATAAATATACTACATTTTTCAGTATAATCTACCAAGTTATCTATTATATTCTTAAATAATTCTATCAGATATCACCTACTATATCTATATTATATATTATACTATTATATAATTATATTATATTCAATAAATCAGAAGCTTTGAAATTTTCATTCTGCGACCAAAATGTTTGAAATTGCCAGGGGGGCAATGGCCTCCTACTTGCCCCTCCGCTCGGCGCCATGTAAGTATAATTTCAACATGGCGCGCGGATCCTGGAGGCAATGAGGACACAGCATGATGTCATTTAGCTCTAATGTCTATGCCCAATTTTTCTTTACTGTACCTATCGTAACCTTGCACAATTAACATTAAGTATTAAATTTAAATTATTTATCGCGATATCATTTTTCTTTATCGTGATCTATCTAATAGAATAGATAATCTTGTGAATTCGAAATAATATCTGTTCAGTTTCTTCTAACCATCTGCTTGTCGATGAGAGACGTCGACGAGGAGAGAGGATGTGATGAGAGAGAGAGAGAGAGAGAGATTAAGGAGAGATAGGAAGTCAGAGAGAAGGAGAGAGAGAGAGGAGAGGACTGAGAGAGATAATGAGAGAGGAGAGAGAGAAGATACATATTAGTGTGATTCATATTATAGGTGACTTACTAAAACTTCAGACTTAAAAGCATTCTCTTCTGAAAACATCTTGATATTATGTTTTTAGTTTTTTTTGTGTGTCTTTATTTTTTTCCTCCTTTTTTTTTTTTATAAGCTTAATCATTAAAAATTGCATATTTCCTATCAAAATATGACATTTTTTCTGCTATTATACTATCGGAATTGTGATTAAACATCTAAAACTTATTTAAAAAAGTAATTATATAATATAAAAACATTAAATTTAATTTAGAAAAGAAATCAGTAATCGATTGTGTTTAAATCAAACTCTAGAAGAATTTCTTTTGAACATTACCTGTTTCAGCGTGCCGATAGGCCTACCGCGCAGTGGCGTCCCCTTAAGTGTAGGATATTATTTTAAGTTTTTTTAACATGAAAAGAAATCGAGTAAAAAAAATGGATAAACTCAAGCCAAATTATATATTTAGATCTTAATTGGTATATACGTATACAATAAATAAAATTTCTGTAATTAACAATATTCAATTATAATTACCCTCATTTAGCATCTTACTTTTCTGCTCTATAAGACTAGGTCCTCTACCCAAATACTAATCCTCCTTTGTGTCAATATGATGTCAATCCTATCCTAGTTAGTGTATTAGACTACCTCGTTGAAACATTACGTGATTTATGACCTGCCTTGCCTACATCACTAAATATTCAATGAGAACGAAATAACAAATTTTCAGTATAAAATTAATCCACTTTGAATTAAAGTAAAAAGAATTGAATTAAATTCTTCTAGTGATGCATAAATCAAAATGAGCTTTGTAGCGGCAATTATATTTAAGTAATGGCGCGTTGAATAGCATGATAATAAATATTTTATGTATCAACCATAAGAGCTTACAAAACACCTATTATGTCATGACTCTACTCTATATAACTTACTTTCATACCGCAGCTCTTTGTTAATAACATAAAGTTTATGCTTAATGCTTACTATGGTCCTCACAAGAGACCTTTCTAATTGCTAAAACAATTATATACAACGACCTAGATATTGCACCTCTAACCTTCATGGTGATCAAATAGATATGATTAACGGATTCTAGAACCACGCATAGTAAAGAAGAAAAGGTTTGGAAGGAGCGCGTGTCTCTTACAAGTCCTAGCGGCTTACTGTTAGAACGAGCTTTAAAGCACCCTCGAGAAATTTCACAGTCATATAACATATTTTAAATCCAGAAGGCTCTTGACGTAACATTTAAAGAAGGATCATTAAGAAAACAATAATGATTAACTTGAATTAGGATGCTTTACAGACCACCACTACAAGCTGCAAGACATGCATTGTAGTTGTACAACAAAAAGGTCATTGATGATTTTATGCAGCTCAGTACACTAGAAATGTGGAAGGCCCATCACTGTAATGTAGCTTGTGACGGCTCTAAAAATAGAAACTGTATCATGCTCTCCGTGTCCCCTCAGGTAATAAACCAATTTTCCTGTGCGAAAAAAGTTGCTAATTGGACACAAATGAACGATCTAACGGTTTAGCAAATAATATCAGCCTCTAATATCTTAACAGGAATTACAGGCTTACTCACAAATAAACTTCTAAAACTCCACTAAATCATATGACTATGTGGACTCAATATATATGATTGCTCACACTAAAAATGTCTTCTCATAGACTAAACACCGACCTCTCGGACCATCTACCCCCTGATCCATTACTAATTTTGATCTTCGACTGTTTCCCCTTTATGCAAAGAAAGTAATAAATATAGGCTAATATCTCAGAGAACCCGTATAAAAACATTTTTCTATACTTACCCTTAAATAATTAAATATATCACAGACTTCTACTTTATTGTTCCAGGACTGATAATCTTTCATTAGATAGAAAATATACAAAAAAAAATTTAGGCTCCATATTATCTCAGATATTACATGTTGATTAAAAACTTGCCACCATAAACACAAAACATTCTCAGAAAATAAGAGAGATATATAACATGAATAAGTGGTTAGACAAAATAACACTATAACTCAGTTAAACAAACCACACTCTACATAAAAGTAGCTGCTAAGATATGTAGGTACACCGATAACCGATTGCAATAATTTACACAGAAATACGCTATCCTCACTTAAACCGTATTAAATAATATTATAAGAAAATCCATAAGCCAAGTGGGTCTTTTAGCTGACATTTAAATTTTCAACTCAGACTCAATCCAATTCTAATATAGATCGCAATGAAACTTTAGATACGACCATTATTATAAACCATCACAATAACACAGAAACAAAAATATATGAAGAATTGGAATTAAAATAGATTGAAATAGTTACAAAACAAGCAACGAATAGTCGATGACATGAACTCATGCCTACGTTACTGGTCCGTAGGTTTCAAGTGAATTAGCTTTAGCATAACCGGCGATATTAACCCCTCCATGTTAAATTTACATAGAAAAATGGTATCACATTTATTGCAATAAACTACACTAAATAGAAAATCCACGTATGATCTTAGAGGAACTGAAATAATCTAATTAAGGTGCATTCGTAAAATAGATAATATCAACATCTGACGTTGAGTGTGTAATAAATAAATATTATCCTCAATAATAAATAATAATAATATAATAGCCGTATCTTATGAATTTCAATAAAACATGTGGGAAATCAAAATGCTAGCCGACTATTCACTCTCTCACGTGTCTCTCCGTGAACTCTAGCGATTTATAACCAGTCTGTTACCATTCAAAAACACTAATATGTTCAATCTATTATTTAAAGCGCTTCAATTTCGATAATAAAAGACTCTCTAATTTGACATCTTTTACATTTTTCCTTTGCCTCCTATCCCAATCACTGCGATTTATTAAAATAATCGCAATATGAAGGTCTACAGCCTCCTTAAGTTCTCAAGTTTAATTACAACTCTCTCCGTTCTCAGCCAAATAATATATCTCGTTCACAGCATAATATCTATGATACATTTACATTTACAATTTTTAAATCATTTAGAAGAAATAGATGTTAGATCAATGACACCAAATCTATAACTTTAATATATTGTCACATGAAATGTTTGCTTTGCTTGCTATAACACCATATCTTTTTTTTTGTAATTCAATCAAAGACACTCGAACACTATAGGAATGCTCTGGTTTTCTTGGGTAAATAGAAACCTTTTGTCCATATGTAAATAACAAACCATTTGCTTACTCGTTACTTCTAGAGGTTTCTCGATAAGACATTTCTCGAACTTGTAGTTCCAGCAACAATTACTCTTACAAGCAAAATCTCTGAGAGTGTATCACTAATGGGTCACACTTAACAGTTTGTAAAGTGCACCTGTGTGAGCTTATCTTGATATATTCACTCTCTCTTTAGCGACACAACTCGATCTCAGCTCCTCATCTAAGGTGCCCTCGAATTCTTCAACGGTGTCCTCAGGGGCTCTATACTGTGGGCCGCCTATTCTTTTATATATTAACTAGTAACTCATACTCACCACTCGACATTTCAACATTTGTGTTCACAGCTTTCCAGTACACTCTTTACACTTATGCTGACGACACTATCAATCTTAGATATGTAATAAACCATGTCTAACAATACTACATCCACGAAAACACTTCAAAATATGTAATATTATATTAATTCTAAATAACAACAATAGAGAGAATAATTAAATCATGTAGAAGGCAAACATGAATCTTCTCACATATCTACAAAAACCACAAACAGTTACCTAGTAATAACAAATCAAAGCATTAAACAACTGCATTCTTACACGTCAAATGTCAATCACGACACAGCAAAAGATTTTTTAACATACACAAATGTCATCCTTTTATACACTGTTATTTTTCAGATACTTTTTCTGAACATAATTTTTTATCTCCACATTTTAGTTTAAAAATTATTTGTAAATATACATCCTAGCATCCATTCTAATTATTCATACTTACTTTCATTCTTTTATATTCTTCTATCAAATTTCTACTCGTAAACTTCCCTTCACTCTACGAAAATAGCACACTCATCCATTCATCCATTCACACACACCATCCCTACTTCATACATGTTTCTTTCAATCTCAACAGGATTCATTAGCTCGGTTGTGAAATCAGAGAGTTTGTAATTAGGATGTAGATTCATCGAGTCCGATGAGGGCAGAGTTAAATAGAAGTGATCTGCACTCTCCATGATTAGGATTAATACTGATTAATAATTCTTAAATTTACCTGTTTTATACAGGAATTATACTTAATATGGTAACACTCCCACTTCACCAGAAATTGTTTATTTCTACCAAAACCTTTTGAACATAATAAATCATGTTCAAATCGTTAGCACCAATAATACCATATATCGGTCATACCTTACACAAAACGCAAGAGTATTTATAGCAATATCATTGACCTAACGAAAAGATCGCGGCCTAGGGCCGATGCTCTAGAAGGGCATAGAATTGTATCTGGATAACTCTTATACAAATAATGTATTACAAAGGGTCGAATCCACTCTATGGTAGTCTTACTTCGTAAGAGATATCCGATGACGCTATACTTATATATACTAACATTACTGACGAGGATTATTCCTACCCTCGTCTAGGTCACTTTCTACTTGAACGATTTATGGGTGACGATTCCTATAGCAGTTATAATAATTTTCTTTATCTCTTTTATAATTTTCATTAGAATTTAAAAGTCGATGATGATAGGGGTTTGATGATATGATTCTGAATCCCCAATATAACATTATATATAATTCATTATTTTATTTATTTATTATATTATTATTATATTCATTATTATTATAATTATTATTATTATTATATTTAACTAATTAAAAAATTTTTATTTATAAAGATTTATATTAATGATAGACCAATTTTATATTTTATAATTATACCCAATGTATTTCATTTTATCTAGTGTTATTATTTACTATTAATTTTAATAACTATATATATATACTATAACTATAACTAATATTTGCAGTATATTATAAGCAATAGTGTATTATTATTTATAATTATTAATTTAATTTAAAAGTGGTTATAAATTTATTTATTATTAAAACAATAATTTTGAATTCATTTGTAAATGCTGTTAAATGTTTTTATTATTATTAATTATGTCATTCATTATCACTCCTATATTTATTCATTATTATTATTATTTATTGTGTTTTGCATTATAGTATATTATTTTATTATTAATATTAATTTTTAATAATCAGCCTTCATTATTATTATTATTGTTATTTTTGGTTATTTAATATTTTCTTTAATTGGTTTTTAAACTAAAGTTTTTAATCTTCATTGTAATTGAATATTATGATTACGTTATTTATCTATTATATAATATAATCTATATTTGTATTATGATTTATTATTTATTATTTTATATTATTATTATTAATTATTTCTATTATTATTATTATTATTATTTTTTATTTTATTAATTATTATATTTATATTATTTTTATTATTAATTTAATAATAATTTCATTTTATTATATTATTGTATATTACTACTATTGTGTTTATGTATTATCATTGATATTTTCATTATGTATAGCTTAGTTTCTTTCAACATTATTCAATATTATTATTATTCTTTACTTTATTTATTATTACCTTATATCTCTATTATTATTATATTTTTTTTTATTATTATTAATTTTCGGAATATCAATATTATTATTATTATTATATTATTTCTAATTATAATATATTATATATATAATATTGCATAATATAAATATGTATATATTTTCATTATTAATTATATTAATTAATGCACTAAACTATCATCATATTAATCTCTAATTACTTAATTATTATATAATTATTATTATTATGATTAGTAATTGATTTTATTATGTATTATATTATTAATTTACTTATATGTTTAATACTGTTATAGAATGTATTTATTTTTTAGTTAACAGTGTTTTTAGTGTCAATGGTTGTATATATTAGAAGTGTAGTTCATCAGTTTGAACTATAGCATGTTAGTTTAGTCTTTATATTTAAACAAGAAATGTAATTTTTAGATTAGTTTTATCACTTCAAATTATTACTATTGATTATTATATTCCTGTTATATATGTATTATTATTATTAATTAATTGTTATTATTATTATTATAATATTATTATTCATTTATTGTTATGTATTTAAGAAATTATTTATTGTGATGTATTAATATTATAGTGTGCGATACTCTTTGAGCTGAAAACGCTCACCTGTAAGGCGTGCATCTCTATGTCTCAGCGTTAGATTCCGTATATATAATCATTATTTATGTAAGCATAACTATGTGAAATTTAAATTTAATGAGAATAAAGATATAATTAAAAATGGTAGATGTGTGTGTGTGTCGAGTCTTATGCTCTCTCTCTCTCTCTGTATCAAAAAATAATTTCATCATAAATGTGAAAAGTCAACGATGCATTTTTGTAACAATCTGCTACAATCTTATATCAGTATTTTCCTATGTTGGCCATAAGAGGTAGTAACTGGTATATAGAGTTTCAGTATATATTATAGCAGTTATAATAATAACATATATATGTATATAATTTAATAATATTATATATATTATTACTATTATACTATGATAATTTTAGAATAGATATTAGATAGATAAATTGGATATAAATAACAGTTCGTATTAAGTCCTCTCAAAAAAAGAGTATCCCATAGTATTTAGGTAGGTATAATATATATATAGAATATAGTAAATTATTTTAAAAAATTACTAGAGTAAATATATATAGATAACTAATATTATTTCAGTAACAGTTATCTTTTTAATTGATTAACCCATATAATATCAAAGAGTAAGTTGCTTTGGTATATATGTAGTGAAACCGTATATTCTCATGCATGATAATATTAATGATATATATCATACATACATATATATATATATATGGTTCTCACTTATATAAATATATTTTAGAGGTTTTATTGTTAAATAAATTACAATAATTTACTTAATTATCTACATCATAAAAATCTCGAACAAGTTTGCATACAACAGTTCTTTTGCATACATATACAGACACGCATATATATAAGTAATGATGTCCGACCTGCCATGAGGAGACGGTGGAACAGTAGACAAAGAACATATATATGAGATGAAAAAAAACGTAGTTGATATGCAGAAGATAGAATCTCCGTTAAAGAGGTAAAGATATACCGAAAGAATTTATACAGCTTAAACGAGCATGAACTTTGAAGAAAGAGTAAGAAAGGAAGAAAATTTGATCATGATTTAATGTGATAGAAACAAACTACAAAAATTTATTTAGTTATCGAAATTTTAACAATTTCGAGATCTTATTCTCGTAAACTCTATATGAACGAAATATCGACATGAATCGTGTATAGATGAATTATTTAAATTATTTTATCTTTAAGATATTTTTAATTAATATTTCATCATAAATAGTTAGTTAATCGAGATCATATTCCTGTTTGGCAATTTATAATGAAGGAAAATAGATTTATTTTATATTTCGAACAAAGTTTAAAATAAAATAAAATTGAAAACATTAAATTCGAAAAACAGCGTCGAATCTTGTGAAGAAAGATCTCTTGAGAAGTTGAGAGTGGGAACACCCAGTAGCTCAAAAAAAAAAAAAAATTCCAAAATTAAAATTCAGTTCATAATTCTTTGTGTGCTCTAATGAACCTAACCGCCCTTTCAGCTTTCAGTTTTGCTTATTGGTTCATTTCATACAAGACAAAATGTCTAGTAGATGATCTAAGTTCTAATTTGACCTGACCTTTCAGAATAGCAATGAATTATCATCACCAAAAAAAAATCCAAAAACTCCCTCTAAAAGTTTATTATCTTATTTATCATTCCACATTTTAGCAACTTCAACCAGCTACGTAGATTCATATAAAACTATGAACAGAGAAAGAGCTGGAATCTCTCAGCTATAAACTGTAGTTACATAAAAGTAAATTCGCAATTTAGTTAAAACTTCAGCAGACACAAACACAAATAATCACATAGTAATTTTATACAAACTTACTAAAGTAAATAATTTAAAATTACCAACTGCAACAGTTTTAAAATTACTACTTGAAGATTTATGTAAGTTTTTGGGCATCAGAATATTTAATATTTTAATTACCTACGTATAAGTGCAAGTCATTATATATATATATATATATATCAATAATAACAGTTATATATTATATAATATTATATTTGTATATAAATAAATATAATAAAAAAATATAAAAATATAAATAATTGATATATAATAAATAATAAAATATATTAATAAATAATAATAATAATAATATATATATATATATTTCGAGATATTTTATCGATTCTTGCACAGTATACGAATAATTATAATTTTATTCAATTTCTTGTTCATCCCTTACTTCTCTCTGAAAATAGAATGCAAAATAAAATATAAAATATATAGTAATAATAATTATATATACTATAGATAAAATAATTAAAATTTGGATACCAAAATATACCCTCTCACATAATAATTAAAAATTATCTATACTATTTCTAATATTTATTATATTATATATATATATATATATATATATATATATATATATACTATATAAATACTATAAGGTGTTCTTTTGTTTATATTTTTGTGTGTCTGGTAGTGGAATCATTTTGTTTCGTCGCCATTTTATTCTAAAGCGTATGCTGACATTTGTGACTTGATTATCGTCTAGATTAAATTCTGGCAATTCATTACGGAAAGTTTGACACCCCAAAATCTTGTTTTAGTGGCTTAAACATTCTGGCACACTACCAGGCAGAATAATGGTATATTTGGTGGAAGTGATTGGCCGCCAACCGGGCGCCGACACCACCTCCCCACCCTCGTTTTCTTGATTTGGCAACCCCTGATTTTTTCCTATGTCACTGTTTTCATTATGACGTGTTTAAGGCCATCCTCCTTAATAAAAATTTCCTCAAAGGGATTTTCCTTAAAAAAAAAATGTTAAAGGGGAATTATTCCAAAAAGATTATTCCAAGTTTATATATTAATCGTCAAAAACATTTTTTTTTAAACCGAGTCTTGGGTATTTGTGGGGTCCTTATTGAACTTTTTTTTCACTAAACACTTAAATGAAATGTTTAATTTTTAAAATATTTTAGAAACGTTTCGCTAAATTAGTGAAAACCCCATTAAAATGAAACATTATTGATGTATGGCAAAAAAACTTCGTTGAAATATTTCTCCGAGAGCATAAAATCAGAAAATTAAATTTTCGAGTATTTGAATGAAATTTAAGCCGAGTGTTTACACATCTATACTGATATTTGTATCAAACTTCTTATAATATATCTTCTCCTACCAATATATACGATAACACTGGACAAATTTTATACAAATTGGCGAAAATGTAAATGGAGGTGTAAATAATAAAAAATCGATAAAAAGGGAACATTTATCCTGTAAGTTCAATTTCAATATAAGTTTTTATTATTTATCAGATTTTCATGAAAGTTTCTGGATAAATATAATTCAACGAGATAAAAGCTTTTTATTTAGTGCATATTTGCTCTATACTCAAAGGTTTGCCGAAAACCTAGTTTTGTCCATTTTAGTTAGCGGGACCATATTATATGTCAAAATGACTTGAAAATTGAACTAGGGATAGTTGGGGCCAATAATTATTTAAAATCTGAAGGGAATTTTTCATATCTAATGCCCAAATAAATTCCACGCCCACAAATACTCAAAAATTTGATTTTTTTTTTTTTTGAAAAGTCAAAACTGCTTTAACTTATTCTCTGACCATTCGATGTACGTGAAATTTTCAGAGTGTATAGGTTATTTTTTATTTTTTTCTATGTGTATTATCGAACAAAATCTACAAACGCGCAAGGTGCCAGATGCCTGTTTTTCTTTTTTTTAAACATTGCAGTGAAATAAATTATAAATTTAAAAATAAATTACATTAAGTAAGGTTATGAAACTATATAATTGGAGGAGATAACGATTATTTTTTTTATTTACAACAAATTTTTGCATACCCAACAATTTTGCAGGTCTTCACGAAAAAAATTTCAAATTTTTAAAAATTTTCCCGTGAACCAAACAAAACCATTGTATATACAAAAAAAAAGTGTACCTCTCAAATTGTGTACGTTTTGAAAATATCATGTATATCAGGTGAATAATAAAAATATTTTGTCAAAATCTTTTATGACAAAAATAATTTCTGGTCCAATTAAATTGGAAATACCTGAAAATTGGTTTCAGATAGCATAAATTCATCGCCAGGAATTTTAGATAATAATCGATCCATCAACCAATAGTTCAAATTTTAAGTGATTTCGACAAAGGATTTTTTTCCATATATTCAAAAATGTACTAGACCAGTTTTTATTTTCGAATTCAATGAAACCTCTTTACATCTTCTAGCGTTCTTTCATAGCCTAATTCTTCACTTTTTCCTCACTTCCAAACATTCGCTTTACTGACTCATCACTTTTCTGGTCGGTTTCTCTTCTCAGCTCGGTTCCTGAGAAAACGGTTCCCTAACGGGACACTTCACCACTTAGTAGGCTTCCGCTATAAAATACACGATACCTGACTATCATTTCAGTATTTATCCTTTCTCCATAGTTACCAACATTCTTCAACGGTAATGGACTGTTTGCGAGTTTATTCTCTCAAGGTTTCGTTTACTCCCTTTTCTTCACACTCGGTAAACATACAACTTTTATCTAACTAGTTGTTACGTTTTCATAAAATCCAGTTTTCTCTATATGGGCATTCCCTCATTTTATGAGACTTTCTTCTACACCTAGCACGCCCACTAAGATTGTCATATAATCGGTAACGAAAACCAACATTGAGAAGAACCTTTAAGAGTCTTATTACTTCTCATTCCACGATTCCTTTAGTCTAAACTAAGTTCTTATATTAAACAAAATAACACAGTGTACACTGAAACATAGCTCCCATACATTTGGTCAAGACGCGGTAAGCAGCCATGCATCTTCCAGTACATGTAGGTCAGGTCGTTTCTTACATGGCTTTAGACAGATGACGATTTAATTGACGCCACCATCTATGACTAGCCATTCACACCAATTATTGTCACTTTTCTACTACATATTTACTACCCATCTGCTGCATTTCCCGAATGATACCCATACTCACTACTGGCGAAACAACAGAACACCCGAGGCTAAATTAATTTTAAATCTCGAGATCAGATTTTCATACTTTATCTCAAGCTGCTACACCTATGCACATAAACTATCACAGGCGAGAAAATGTATCCTACCAGTCGTTATATTACCACAACCATAACGCTTACTCTTAAATATATAACTATACATTTACTATTTACACAAACCTACCTATCCATTATTTAACACAACATCAACTGTCTAAATCTCTCTACCAATATCTTATAAAACTTTCTCCAGATTTTATGTTTATTCAAAATAAAAGATACAAAATTTAATACCACAGAATACGAGTAATAATATGCGGAATTATAATATATAATCAATTCATAAATCTCATCACATATTCATATATCATCCATTATCTCCATATCATAATTACTAATACATACCAATATATCCATTGACAACTAATAATAATACCAGATAATATATACCCATAAATAAATAATAACCTCAATATAATGTGGAATAACTCTTTTATTTTATTTTCCTATTTTATTATTATATTAATTTATTAAATTAGTAATTAACCTAATTGAGACGTAAACACAACGTTGTCTTCACATCCAGTTCTTATTTCTTAAATTAATTATCAAATTCTGTCGAACAAATTGAATTATCTATATAATATATTTTATTATTTTTTCGTCAAAAAACATATTTGCATTAAGTTTAGTTTATTTAATCCTTATTATTATTATATTTTTATAAATATTATTCATTAATATATATATATTATATACTTAGTTATGAGGATATATATAAGTGATGTCTAACTTAATTGGAGGTATAAAACGATTTTTCAGTACCATAATTGAGCCTATTATACTAAATATAATCATAATATCATATCCTTATATGACACATTTATCTTACATCATTGACCTACACTATCTACTATAATTATTTAAATATCGTTGCTTATAATATTTGATCAATTGATTAAATTTTTTAATAATTAATTTCCTTTCTAAATATCAAATAAATACATTAAATAAATAATTAAATAGTCCTGCCATAATATATTATTTATGTTTAATGAGCTTCCCCATATATTAATAACTACTATAATTCATAATATTTTAGCTCCTGTTAAGCAAATCTCAATATAAAAATACCATTAAAATACAATATTATACTTCTTCTCAGCTGGTTTATTTCAATACAATCAATTATTTTTATCACAATGTAAGATAATTTAGAATACCATCTACATCAATCTACATTACCACTAAACTCTAAACGCACCAAATTGTTACTTCACAATCAATTAACATGATTCAACTCTTATATAAATTATCATCATTCGACAGCACAACTTCGAATTCCAATATATTATCATTTATTAATATTAATCACTCATAAAATAAATATTTAATTCTTATATCAGTTACCCTACTTTAATCTTCAACCTTATATACCTCTTTTATGAATTAAGAGAGTATATTCATATTTATCTTGCTATCTTACAAATTAATTCTCACATATTTAACCCATTAATATTAATATTAAGGTACAATAATAATTATATTTCTATAAATAAACGCAATTAATTTTAATACTTACAAAACTATTCAACAAAATCCAATCAAAATAAACTATACTCAGTATATTCTTGCGTATATCTCGTATCCATATATTATTAGGAGTAATACATATTTATCATCCAGTAAATTTACTCATATCATAATATATTATTCCAAAAATATATGACAAGTATTAAAATATATTCAATTTTTTACGTACTACACTCACTATATCTAATTAATTATATCCTAAAAAATCTTAATATTTAAGCCTTCCTTTCATCCTATATAGTCATAAATTAATACAATCGTACAATCTTATCCAAAAATATAAAGAAAATTCCTTAATTACTAGTCAATTTATTCACTTACTTCTATTTATGGAGATACCTCATCTACATATCACTATCTATCATCTCTATACATATTTATCTAATATAATTAAAATATAAGCCAAT
Organism: Trachelipus rathkii; assembly: GCA_015478945.1. Lineage (NCBI taxonomy): Eukaryota > Metazoa > Arthropoda > Malacostraca > Isopoda > Trachelipodidae > Trachelipus > Trachelipus rathkii. The sequence continues at coordinate 20,011 of JABUQX010134931.1, read as the reverse complement.
AATTTAAAGCATGATTATTAATTATACGATAGAGGTGTAATTCTTTATCTACATACACCTACTACCAAATCAACTATATCTAAATATTCATATTCATAAATTACAAAATGACATAATGCTATTAATATATATAAAATTTATTAATTAATAAAATTATATAATTATTAAAAAATATTATAATATTTAATAAAATTATTATATATTCATATATAAAAAATTTTATAATAATATAATATTATATTAAATATTTATTTATATTAATATTATTTATTATTATTATTATTATTATTTATTATTATATTAATTTAATTATTATTATTATTATTAATTATATATTATATATTATTATTAATTTTCTCATTAATGTCATAAAATAAAAATTAAATAAAAAAAATATTCATTTTAAATTTTAATCAAAGTATAAAATATAAATATTAATTTAATTATTATTATTATTATATATATATTTAATAAATTTAATTATTATATATTATTATTATTATTTATTTTAATTATTTATATAATATTATTATTATTATTTAATTATTATTATTATTATTATTATTATATTTAAATATTTTATATTATTATTATTATTTATATATATACTATGTTTTATATAAAATTATTTTATATTTATAATAATTGTATGACAAAAGTGACCCATATTTTACTCACCAAGTTTATAGTCATTATTATTATTAATTATTATTAATTATTAAATTTTTTATGAATATTAATTTATTATTTATTATTAAAAAAAAAATATTAATTAAAATTTTATTATTATTATTAATATTTTTTAAATATTAGCCTTATTTTTCTATCTTCTTAATTTAATATTATTATTATTTTATATATTATATTAATTTATTATTATATTATTATTATTATTATATTAATTATTATTATTATTAATTTACATTAAATAAGGACGGAAAACTATAATGCATCTATACACCTTATATTTTATAATTAGCTACCTGGCTTATTTGTTTTTTTTTTATTAATATTTATTGTACTGTATATTATTTTATAATTGCAATCAAGACTAAAAACTTATTATTAAGTATTAATTAATGAATCTGACGTTAATATTAACACGAAATATTCTTTAGAAAGTAGTATTCACCGGATATCTAAATATCTAAATATCTAAAATCTAAATTTAAGTTTGTAATGACCTCAATGATATCTACTTAATATTAATAATTATTATTTCATTCGTATATACTATAAAGATAAAAAACACATTAAATAAGTAGAGAAATTAAATATATATTACAGTATTGGTTGTTGGTATAAGCTTAGAGACCTAGAGTAGCTTATTATATACATACTTTAGAGTTACCATTATTATTATGAAAAATATTTTATCCATTAATATGTGTATATTTATATTCATTGGTTGTATGATCTTATTTATACATTATAATCATCATTTAACTTATTAATACTATATTATTGAGTGCTACCAATTTTTTACTTATTTGAGTAATCTCCGAGCGCCTATTTCTTCGGGTACGGGATGTTAACTACTGCCAGCAGTACCTACACGAGTAGCGACGCTGTCCACGTGAAACAGTAAATCACCCAATGTAGGAATTTCAACATAAAGTATCATATATCTCATAAAGGCTGAGTTAGGCTACAATTACTATCTAACACCTTGAGTTTAAAACTCTGTTGTTTTCGTGCTAACTTAACTTTATCACCTGATGCATGGATGGCGATGGAACGTAGACGTTTATGTCTCTTTTACATTTGACTTTACCTAAGGAATAAAGAAGAATTAATAAATAACTAATGAAAATATAATTTAAATGATAGAAGAATTATCAAAATCAATGAGCAGTGAACATTCGCTAGTTCACCCACCAGCCGACATAGTCGTCTGGTCACTAACAAAAACACTCCTCCCCAACACTTGTAGACATTTCCTCTGTACTTCATATCTTATGATAATGTCAATCAATTCATCATCTTCGCCTCTCGGAAATCCCGAATGCATCCATAATGCCTTATTAACATCCTGCACAACCACATCTCTTCAATCACGAAGCATTCCTATGCATCTACAGCAAACAAAAGGACACAGATTCAAGATTTCTAGGTTCAACCCACAATAAACCACTAATCCACTCAATTGTACCTTTATTCTTATTAATATGACAATTTATTGCATAGTATTATAACTACTTTTCTTCCTTCCTCTTATTCCACTCTAAGTTTTATATCTATTTCCTCAGAATACGCACAATCATGGCCATTCTTAAATCTTCCTCTTAAAATTGAAATCCTTATCGCTCAAAATTTGTTATCTAATTTACAAACCTTTACGTATATAACATATTCATACTGAGTTATATATTCTCTATAAATCCTCTACATCTATCTCATCCATATTATGAGCCATTTTATTACAACATAATAGTTTTATTTACTCTCCTCTATGAGTATTAACACAGTATAAGGTATAAGAAGTCCTATAATATAATATTTCATTCATCATATAATCTTTCTTCTCCCATAATCCATGTTGTTGATCGTCCTGTGGCGTTGTTTCTCTGCGCATTAGGCTAGAGACAGGGCGCTTTTGTATCATTGGATTGGAAAAAATCTTGTAAGCGCTTGTCATTCTGGCTAATCTTCATTCAGGCTAGAAATCGTGGCAGAGATACTCTTCGACGAGCAAAGGCGGGCTTTCATGCAAAGGAAGCTGTGGTGAACTCTCCTTGGTTTCTGGCCTGGTCTGATACAATCTTCTGGCCTCCTTGTGTAAACATTTTTCTAAAACACTCTGTAAATCTGTCTGTCTTTTCCCTGTTATTTTTGATTTCTGATGGTTCTGTTGGGTTGCTTAATTTCTCTCATTTGAAATAAGCCATTCTCTTCGGCCTCTTATTTTGCTCTACTCACCCTGGACGATTATGGCATTACTTTCTACTCCTCATTCATCTCTTACCGTTGTGGGTTCCTTATGGTGATCTTACTACTGGGTTCCTCGCCTGTCGAAATTTTAGCATTCCATTCTGGGAGTGCAAATGGGGCTGAACTCCCTCCGAATACTATCTCCATTGTACCAGATCTAGTAACGCCGTAAATACGGGTTTTTCTTAGATGGAGACCTGTTCTTCTTACTCTTCTTCACCCATTCCTGCATGAGCATTGTTAGGCTAGTATTTCCTGGAGATGCTTGTATCAATTCTTCTCATCCTTACTCTTCGTTGATCGGAGACTATAAAGCCTTATTGTCTTCATATAATACTAAGCTATCCTGTTCCCTCTCACGTTACCTTTGAGGAGGCATCGGCATACATTTTATCTCCAATCCTTTACTTTCCGAAGAATAACTATGATACTACTCGCTTTTCTGTTATCCTTCCTCATTATCTTGCGCTGCCCAATTGAGCGGCTGTAACATTGTTATTTCTCTGTTCCTGTTAGAGTCATTGCTTGAAAGTATCCTGGAATCCGCAATGCGACTTTTCTTTCGCACATAAGCTCAGTGAGGGTCTGGCACAAGCTTTGGAGCGTAATTCTTCAGAGACTGCCTCGTTATGGGGCCATATGTCCTTCCTCCTCGCGCACTTAGTAATTCCTTTTCTGTTCGAGTCTATGGTCTCTACTAGGCGTCTTTGTAGGAAGGCAACGTACGTGGGTCAATTCATGTATCAGCAGTGTGTCGGTGCAAAGTAACCTTGAGCATTGATTTCTCAACTCAGGGCCATGCCTATTTGACCTGGTATGGCACCGCGTCACTGCTTCTTACATACTCCCCTCCTTAATGTTTTCCTCCTTCTCATTTAGATTTACTTTATTTCCTTTGAAGATATGGTACCATACCTTTCCGAATCATGGTATAAAGGTTCTCTTAGATTTACATATTACTCTCCGAGTCAATGCATCAAATAATCCAGCGACGCCAAGAGTGGTGATTGAGATTGGGTCTCGGAGTTGCTAACACCCCTAATTCTCACCAAGCGCTTATGTTGATGAGGTAGATACAGTCTGCCCACCTTCGTTCGAGTGGTGCATTTAGGAGGTGATAGCGAGATAAGAGCTTGACCGGTATACGAAGACGGAACAAAACGCTAATGAGATATATTTTATTCTCGGAAATATAGGTGAATTAAGTTGGATAAACATTTGTGAGGATAGATGAATGGTTGGTTAGGTGTAAAAAAATATTATTCGCACATGTAATTCTCAATTATGCGTTGACCAAAGATGCTTGCATCTCTAGAGCGATCGCACAATTACATACAGCAATTGGAATTCGAATGCAATGATAACTATACTGTGTTGTCTGTTTTACGAGATAGTAAGGCACAAGAGTCGTGGATTCGCGAATCTTTCATTGCACAATCGTATATTGAGAATGTATATTCAAAGGGTCTATGTACTGAATTATATGTACGACATAGTGAACATTTTATTATAGGGTAGAGAGATATGAATCAGCGTATTTACTTGCACAGGCTTCATCTTAGTTAGAATACTAAAGATGTGGTGTAAGCTCTAATAGTCAGGTTATTGTGGTAGTGCTATTATCTGTGTGAGGTCTGACCTGTGTTCAGGGCTTATCATTATCATTTGCAGCACGCCTCCATCAGGATAAATTAATTTGACTTCTGTAAACTGAAAAGGAAGGTAAGGTGGGTTGCGTCTCTCTGAGTATAGAATGAGTAGTTGGGTGCATCTAGAAATTAGGATTGGTTTGAGATTGATTTAATCACACGAATAGTGAAGGATACGGTGATGCTTGTAGATAAGGTTAACTAAGGCCTTCTATAGGTGTAGTGCTAATTTGTCTATATAGATTCTAGGTTTACTCGTTTTAATATAGACTTTTAGTTGGGTGTAATTTATGCTTCCTGTCCATAGTGCTACGTACTGGCGTTAGAAATGATACGAGAATTCGGACATCTCGAGAGTGTGCAGGGTGCTCTCCTTCACTCCTTCCTCATTTCATATCTGTCCGGATGATTTCTCATGCTTTTGCTGCTCGTCTGTCATCTCATCAATCATAAGCAAGAGTTTCTAGCTCGAGTGTCTCACTTCTTCTCTCTGCGCTACAATGCATTTCTACCATTGAAGTTGAGTTTGCTTCGCCGAGGGTCTGGCGATTTGTAAAAAGGAAAAGTAAGTGCTGCATTTTGAAATCATGTAACTGCGAGGATTAAATAACGAGTCCTACACTGGTCATAATGGAATTTAAGGATTGACGGTGATCAGGCGACGCAGCTCCCATCATCACGAGGTTGCAATGATCATCTATTAGATCTTGTTAGTCACGCAGAACTTGGAATCACAGTGACTCCTCACAGTAAGACTATTTAGGTGGGACTATAGTCATATTTTGGAATGATATAGATAGCTCGCGGACTGGTGGATAGAAGTTGTGGAGCCACACGAAGTTCTGCTGCATAGTCACTGAAAATTATATGCCTGCAGAATACTTGGTCGACGTTACACACGCGTTTGTCGAAACAAGCTGGGTTCGCTGTGGGTGCTACATTAGATCTATAGGTGAGCATCTGCTATAAGAAGTGTGAACTCTCGCTAACGTATAGTGGACTTTGCGTCCACGGCGTCCACTCGGGAGAGTATATGTATGTTGTTATAGGATCTAGGTTTCTACTGTGTTAATCCAGTCAAGGAATATATATAGTATGAATGTAAGGCATATTGAGTCTGGAATAAGGGTATAGCTCTAAAGTACAATGTGTTTAGATGGACAATCTTAGGGGTGTGTTACGTGTGAGAAGAATTTGTTAAATGAAATGAATGTTATTAGAGAGTTGTGTGGTGTGGAAGAACAGGATTAAATGGGGATAATATGAGTTAATTAGTTAGAGATTGTTTAATGATAGTATTCATTAGTTAGGAATAGAATGATATTGATATATAATATGTTACGAATTGAATATTATAAGTGGTGAAAGAATATTAGTGGTAAAGTGTTGTTGGGAATTATAAGCATAAGATACCATTAGATACTGTAGAGAACGCGATAAGATAAAATGAATGTATTTATTGAGTATCATAATATAATATTTAGGTAATGGATATGATAATATAATTAAAGCAAATGAAGAATATATATTAGTTAAGCATATTAATAGACAGTAGAATGATATATATTATAGGTGCATAATTAACAGTGAAGTGATAGGCAGTGAGATTTATATTTAGTGTAGGATAGGGTATGGTTTTTAAGGCCCACCTAGACCAGGATGTTTAATGATAACCATAATAACCTACCACATTGTATTGAGTAAATATAGTCCATTAATGTTATGAGTATGTAGTAGTTCGCAAAGGTCTCCATAAGTAAAAACTTCACTGTAGTTATAGTTAAGGATTTTATTCATGACTGCGTCGAGTTCCTTACTAATAGTTATAAATAGAGTTGTGACTAGTATAATTAATATCTGGCTTTCTTTTCCATGACTTCTCTTTTAATTTCTAAACTAAACTTAAATTTTAATATATATAATACTTGATTTCCATAGAGGTGATCATATGTCTAAAACTATGACACCCTTACCTTTAGTACCCAGTACTGGTGGAAATTAAGTAAGGTGGTTAGAATATAATTAAATTATAATATTAATTAATATATATATTAATTTATAATATAAATATATATATACATAAAATATAATATAATATAAATTATAATAATTAAATATTAGTATTTACCAGTATCCATTGACCCGGTGAGTATACTTTCTTGGTATTTACATATATTATTATATTATATATATATTAATAATTAATATTAATATTATATATATATATATATATAAATATTATATATATATATATATATATATTATATTTATATTATACACTTCTGCTCCTGGAGCCTACACCTTAATATTAGGAGGAGCCTACAATAATACACTAGGCTTATACCTCAAGAAGCCGGCTGCCTGACCTATATACCGGTGGTTCCACAAGGTGCGAGGAAGAGAAGATATAGAGAAGTCGCGTGGGGGCCGTCGAGCAGAGCACCCCAGAAGGAGGTGCTCTATTGTATCTTGAGAATTGTGACATCTGGTGCAGGTGGGGGAGGTGACATTATCTAGCTTGAATCTATATTTATTTTGCATGAGTTTTGGGTGGTGACCTGACCTGCTCCGGGCGAGTTCCATTTGGCCTCTTCTGGTCAGCGTTTCTTCTCTAGGGGAAAGTTTTGGGGAGGGGGCGTTTAATAAATTGTTATTTGGGCGGTTTTGAAGGTATGTGTTGGTTAGATGGGTATGGATGTGTGTAATCCATGACCTATTGGGAGGGGCGGGGGAATTATATTGTAAATGTTGTAATAGAGTTGTGCTGGTGAAGAAGGGGGGATTTTAGTCTTTGTCGGGGGGGATTGGAGAGAATTTGATGACAGGGTGGGTTTAGATTAATGGGTTTTTCCTGATAGAATGAGTCCCCACCATCTCCAGGTGTGTGGAGATGGGGAGGATGGAGGTTTCGTCGTGTAAATGTTGGATTGGGGTGGTATTAGTGCAACCTGTGATAATTCTGAGGGCTATATTTTGAGAGATTTGTAATTTATTTGTGTTCGATTTTGAGAGTGCTGGGAACCATGCTGGTCAGGCATAGTTTAGGATTGTTCTGAGAAGTTATTTATAGGTAGTAGTGAGTATGTGTTTCCTATCGCTGAAGTTGTGTTGGGAAAGGGTTCGGAGGGTGTTTAGTTTTCGTTGAGTTGCGGAAGTGATTTGGTCGATGTGGGGAGAGAACGTCATATGAGTGTCGTAGGTAAGTCCTAATATTTGCGGAGAGGAAGTACGCTGGGATCAACAATTGTACCCGACGGTGAGGTACCTCTCTCCGCTCTTTCTTGGAGATATGAAGTTCGAAGAATTTTTGATTTCGGAAGTCAAAGTAGAGGAGATTACGTCAATGTTAGGTTTGTGATGTTCAAAGATAGTGGTTTGAAGGTCTAGTCAGCACAGCAACCACCTGACACCATCAGGGGTAATACGGAGCAGATTAGGTTTTCTCCGTAACGGAGGAAGTTAGTCTTCAGGACTCCGTCGGCCTGCTGACTTGAATGATTTCGAGGAGGATTGTGAACTTTGATAGAAAATGTTGATACAAATTAATAATTTTTAACCCAAAGAAAAGATGTAGAATTATTTAGCTCGTTTCCCGGAACTTTCTCGAAGGTTAACCCGATAGAGGTCTCGAATTAGAGTATAATATCATAAAGCATCAAATATTAAGGATAGTGACACTCCATAAAAAGTTTTATCTTTACTAATATCGCTCTGAATATATATAGTGGGAGGTTTGTGAAAAAAAAGTTAATAATTATACTATAATAACAAGTCCTAACCTCCAACAAATTTATGATTATTATAATTTATAATTAACTAATTTATTAATTGTTAAACAATTGTTAAGTAATAAAAGTAAGCTTAAAAGTTTGTCAAATAAATCAGTTATATGTGATTGCACGCATAGCGTAGTCAATAATAATATTAGTACACGATTAGACAAGACAAGCTTCTAAGAGATTCTAATGATCAGAGAGTGGAACCGAACGCTTTCCATAATATTGACTCATGCAATAAAAAAATATCAAGGGAATAATGAAAAATCCAGACTCAACAATTGTGGAAAAATGATGACTTACTGAATTGACTGGGGGAAATTGGTTCCCATAGTGGTGAGTATGATTCACAGTTTAGAGAATAACAACTTATGGCGAAAGTACTATTAAAGGTAAGTGAAGTAGAAATCAAGGCCCAAATCCCTAATACTGATTAGAATTGTAGCAGGGAGAGGTATCCAGTAAACCCAATCTACCAAACAGCCCCTACTATATAAATATATCTCCAAGAAGAAAGTACTATTCAGGATGAAATTACCAAAACTTTTAATAATATACATCATTAGAGAGAAAGTTCATCATAAGGAATCTCATCAATAGATGGAATCAGCTAAAGGTACGGTAATTCAGGATTATGAATATCACCCTGAACATATGTAAAATTATCGGATTCAGGAATGTAAGCCCTAACAATAAAAACTAGAAAATTACCCAAAATACGTAAATCAGTACCCAAATATTTTAGAACAGTCTTAAGAAGGAATTTCAGGAGGAATTCCACCAACAGTTATTATGAAACTTGTAAAGGTCAAGGATGAATCCGTTAATTAGAACCCTGTCATTATATAAACATATTGATTTGAGTAATTTGGACATATTTATATTATATTTACATATTTAATTGAGACAGATTAAAATGAAATACACATTATAATTTTATTTATCCACTTATTACAGAATCATATTACTCCTGATTATGATAATCCAAGAGGGGTCTTTCTTAAATGGAGATTAATGATGTCAACGGCCTCAGCAAGCAACAAGATATTAAACTGTAACAAATAATAAGAGTTAAGTTTACTATCTGTACATTATTACAGCATATCAAATTACTTATACAGTTATTAAATTAATAAAATTCAAATATATAATTTGGTACTAGCACTGACCTTCTGAGACAGCTTAGAAAAGGTAACTTAATCACAAATATTCTTGTGTATATAATAACTGTAATTATAGACACAATTAATATATCTTTTTGCGTAAATCAAAATTACATGTTGCTAATTCCTGGTGCTATATATAAATACATGTTTTATCATTAAGTTTATATTATATATATTTTATTAATTAATATATTATATTATTTACATAAAAATATATAATCTATATAACAAGTATGTTACTAGAAAGATAGAATAAATACTTATGACTATTTCGAATTCATCCGTTGTGATGTGTTGTGTGTGTGTGTTAGTGGTGTGGGTGGTATGGACGAAGAGAGTGTGAGACGGAGTAGTAGAGTGAGAAGTGAGAAATGAGGAGCGGGAAGGTAGACGGAGAGCGAGGAGCGTAGGATTAGGGAGAGGAGTATGAAAGACAGATGTACGCGAAGAGACTAGTCAAATTATAACCAAATTCATATTTCCTGAACGCAAATTATAACTCAGAGCAACACAGAAGGAAATTACCGATGAGTCCATAATTAAGCAGAGAGTTGTCGCGTAATAACGTATGCACTCAACAATATGATGCCATTACGCTAATGAAACATCACTAAAACATAATCACATGTCACTTAATTAGGAATTTTAGCCTAGCGTGACGCATCTTAAAATTCTGCAAAAAACCCCACACTGCGTCATTTTTTCTCTTCCATTACAATATTTCACTCATTGCGCGAATCGATCTACATACATAGTTATAAGATCGGGAAGTTTGAGTATGGCCTACTATGAGCTCTATTTAGAGAAGAATACGTCAAGACATAAAAAGTAATAAAGGATATTAGCTAGATATCTATTAATGTCTCTAGGTATAAGCATGATCTTACTTTACATATAGTATATATCTCTAATAAAAAAGATAATTTAATAAAAAGCCATAACTATGAATATATTGTATCATATCTCTAATATATCTATCAGAGATTTTATTTGAGAGTAGAGTTCTCTTATTTTATTCGATGGCCAATTCACAATATACAATTAGGCTTTCATCACGAAGTATATTAATTTTCTTTATATAGTGTTGCGAGTATAGTATCTTTTTCTTGCGTACGTTCTCCCTTTATATATATATACAACTAAGTAAATAATATCAAGTTAAAGGGTTCTCATTGTTGTAATATTAATTACTACACATTAATCACCAAGAAGAAACTAAGTAAATATAGGGTTATTACTGTTGAGATATAGATAGTAATATGAGGTGATGACAATAAGGTACTTATATCCCCTTAACAAATGCAATTTTAATAACATTTCCTTTCAGAGATTATTTTGTTCAGAATTATTTTACAGGAATTATTATTATCTTGTCACATTTTATTTATATTTATTTCTTGCCATAATAGAGCATGTTTCTTTCTGAGTATATGTATCTTGTACTTGTAGAGTCAATTTACATGATATAAATATAACATTCAAAATATGGCCTGTTCAAAGAGTTAGTGAAAAAATATTTATCCATTATAAAAAAAACATGAGCATATTATTATCATAGTATATCATAAAGATTATTATTTATTATACATAATTAATATATAATATTAATAATTACCTGGAATGATATAAATATATACTGAAAAAATATGTACGTAGAGTAAACTAAGTCATTTTCACCTTCACTATTTCTAAACTGCACTTATTGATTTGGGGGAATACAGAAGTACATAATATTAATATAAATTAATATTATTGAGATAAATGATGAAGTTATAATAATAAAAAAATAAAATACAATAATTTAATATTATTATAATAATAAATATTTAAAATTTGTATCTTTAAAATATAAGGTATAACATCAAAAATTTTGCTTGAGATAAGTTTATTAGTATTTTTCTTATCTAATATTATATATATTATTAATATAATATTCGAAAACCTAACACCACACTATGCCGGGATATTCACAATAATTAATTATAAGAAATATAACATTTTTTTATTACAAATTTATAATAATTATGTCTATAATTTGTCAAACATAGAATCAAAATAGAAGTTCTTTATTTACCTGTATATTATACCTTACTATATATTCCTTATATTCATTATGAGTTTATACATAAACACAAAATACCATATAATATAATATATATTATATTACCAGTATAGTATTACTAACCCATTTTAAATTATATGAAGTAAGAGAGAGATCTTTACATCACATTCCAAGTTATATGATTGAATCAGTTAGAACATCGGAATTATCTCCTTCATAGAGAAATATACCTAAAATAGGGAGCGCACTATATCTTACTTATATAATAACGATATTATCTGGTCAGAAGCTCCTTGCTCTGTCGCGAATTTACTATCAACCCTTGATCTAAATAGAACATTGATCAGAAAGTCACTTCACTAGTATTAGGTATAACGAGAGGAAACTGAGTATATATATATATAATAATGTATAATATATAAGGTACTAAATTAATTATATATAACAGTCTCACAATTTATATTTAATATATATAATATAATTATATTATTAATAATAAATTATATATATTAATATTATTAATATAATATATTATAATATATATAATAATATATATATATATAAATATATAATTAGGGTGTATTAGCTATATGCTTTCAATCCTTTACACCTATACCTAAAAGATAAAATTATTTTAGAAGAGGAAAATTTCTTGGAAGTTTCGACTAATCAATTACGCTTCATCGTATGTGGAATTGTATACCCTATAATATCGGTTTATCGAGATAGACTCTTATATAAAATGATATATTTAATTAATTTGGACTCTCTTTAAATAGCTACCACAAATATATTTCATATATATATACATATTGTTTACTAGTATTATATAATTATTTTAATACTATGGTTCCTCCAAATGAGGGTATATCTTCAAATGAAAAAATAACGGATGGAAATTCTATTATACACAATGAACCTATTTATTTTTGTATTTTATTTTTATAGATGTAATAAGATTTAATTAAATTTTTTATAGTACACTGAATTAGGCGAGTTACAATTCTTATCGAACAGTCCTTTTTTCAAGATCAAATTTTAATGCAATAGATAATTGTTCATTCACCAGGAGGTTTTTTCGTTCACACCTATAGTATATATATATATATATTAATAATATAAATATATATATATTATATATATATTATTATATATATATATATATATAATATTATATTATGTAAAAAGTGTATTGACGATCAGGCAACACTAGTAGTCATTACATTATTCAATAACAGCTTCGATAGAATTAAATGAGATATAATATTATAGAACAATTTAAGTTCAATGAAGGAAGGTTAATTATTAAGAAATTATAAAAAACAATATTGCAGTATAAGTACTACTTATTCATGTGTAAAACTCAAGAGATAATTAGTGTACTGATAAATGTATTTTATTGTAATTTAGGCCAATGAGTAATTTAATTTAAGCTGTATACTCAGAAAGTCAGTAAGATAGATACGTAACAGAGTTTCATATTTCTAAACAAAAGACAAAGCCAACTTTTATAAATCTTCCAGGCCTATATTTAACACTTAAATATTCGTATACATAAACATCAAAAAAGTGTGGGTCATTTTATTAATACCCCGAGAGACTAAGGATATATAATAAAGACTGAGCTCTTTACTTACATAAATATAAGTAGATACATACTCCATAATGGAGTCTCGAATATCGTGAATAGTTTATTATTATTCATCTACATTAAGAATATAATATAGTCAAAGGTGGGTAATTTCTTACATAGCTAATTTAATATATAATAATAATCAGGGTTCACCTTTCAACATAAAATATTATATTTAATTCACTTAATTTTGATTTAAGGGTTATTAATGGGCATAATAATATATAATGTGTAACGTTAACTTTAAAGACATCCGTAAAAGCAGTAATAACTTCTGGTATTGCCAGATCTCAGTCATGGCATAGTTTATAATATATAATTATAGGATAGTCTTTTATTAATTTAATGATAAACCAAATGACCTTGAAATGTTTAATAATTTTAACAGGATGACTTATTATTGTATAATACTCTGATCGATTAAGTATCATCTTATCTTACTCATATTAACTATAATGTTTAACTCTCGATACCGATCTACATATAGTATAAGTAAGAAAACATCCTTCTATAAAAAACTCAACTACAGGAAGAGACTCACTCCCACTCGGCGGAGGTTTCTTATGCGGAATCTGGGAGATAGAAAAAATCTCTTAGTAAGATAAGGGAAAAGGACACAACTAGAAGTAAATATATCAAGAGACAAATTAATTAAACTATAATTAATTATTTACAAAGAAGAAATCAGAGAGAGAGAAGCATAAACGAGCAATAATAAATAATTTATAGGGCCTCACAATAATAGAACAGCTCATATACAAAGTCATAGTTTACACAGGGAAAAGCTCAATTATACATATGTCTTATGCTACTGCATCCTTTTGTAAAAACCATTCTTCAGGAGCCAACTAATTGTAGAAATAAATGTAGAATGAGATGGCATAAAGAGTCAGGAAAAATATAAATAAATATATTAAATGAAATTATTAATAACAAACACTGAGAAGGAAAAATAGATGCTAAAGGGATTTGACAGCAACAATTGCAAGGGAGCCCTATGTTATTGTTTCTTTTGGAGGAGGGTGGGACGGGTGGGGCACCAGTAATTTCTCTCGTGAGGCCCCGGCGAGATTGAAGGCGAGTGAGAGAATATACAAAGACAATTGGTCCATGCGTTCATCTCGTCTGAGATTTGACAGAATAAGGACAAGCACACTCTCCAGCTTCTGTCCGAAGTGCTGAATAGATTTCTCAACAGTGTAGCTCGATGGTAAAGAAAAAGCTCCGGACTGATGTAATTTGCAGGGGCGGACCCGCGCGAACGAGGAGGAGGGTTTACTAAAGCCCGCACCCCTCACGGGAGGGACGAGGTTGATCATCCAAGGCTGACTGCACCAGCAGCCGGCGTCAGCGATGTGCGTGAATGGAGGGTACATCCACTGCCCCCACCAGTCTGCGCATGATAAAGGCCTTACTCGACTCTCGGACACGCACCACATTTGAAATATAAACTGAACGCCACGATAGGAAAAGCGGGGTTTATCCGCAATGGATCCATGCAACACGGCACGTAGAGTGGGATATATTAGATTCCACCGTAGTAGTGGTCGACCACGAGAAGCGATTCGAAAGATACCCTTGAGATTACTTTCTGACACTGGCACGCTAATACGGTGCTGGCTCGAGGGATATCATGCTTGAAACAACGAATGTCTCTTCGAGCCTGCAGGACGGTACATCCTTTAGTCTAAAAAAACAAAACAAAATTTACTAACTAAATTTTTTTTAACCCAGTAACGTATAAAAGGTCCCTAAATAGGCTTTCTACTCATATTCTATATAATTAATTAACAATAAATATCCTTTTTTTGACATGTTTTTTAACAGAGTGTATTATAGCTTATAGATAACCGTATTCTTTTCCGCTGTATGCTCGTAGTTTTTTTTCGCAAGATATGTAGTTTCATGATTAATTGAAGAGTTATTTGCCAATTTTTATTTTTTTTTTTTATTTTTTTTTTTTTACATATCGTATCCCAGCAACTAGGTGGATTTAGAAACATGAATACAATCTTTATGAATCTCTTACACATTCTCACATAAGTATAAATATATGATTAAATAATATCTATTAATAAAACTAAATATTACCGTCTATCCAATCGCTTATTTTATACAATGATCGATCCAGGGTATTCATGTCTTATCCAGCAGCACAGCCGCCAAACGCGATAGGCGATATAGGTTAACATAGGGCCTAACTAACACAGTCAATAACTTAATAATAAATTTTTAAACCGCCATCAATCTAATAATCGATGATGTTGATCTAAAGAACATTAACTCTTTGTTTAACTTAAATAGATAAGTTCCGCTTTAATTATTAAATAATAATAAATCAGTAATGTACTATATGAAGTTGTGTAGCAAAAGTATGTATCCCGCTAAATTACGTGAGGGCTTTTCTGATTAAGGGTGGTCACACCTGCCAAAGCATTTTTTACCACATCGTGACACGATGTCGATTTATCATAGAGGGCTTGACCTGATTCAACGGACCAAAATTACTATATTGTGGTTCAAGCGTTTCACGAGGAGGATCTTTTGAGCCTCCGTCATATGTTATCCTTAACTATTAATGCTAAGTAAAACGGTAACACTATTATGCTAGGAATCAATATACTTAGTTAGGTTCACTGGGGTTCAACGGGCAAAATGTGTAACTGTTCATGTTAGCGTAACACTGAGAATTAATATGTAAAAATTATTCAGAGGAGAATAACGAAATAACAATTATATCAATAACGTAAAATTTATACCGAGAGAACAAAAGAGAAATATATTATCAGGACCGGAACCACAGGAGCTGTACTAGAAGAGGGTGACTCTTATTGAGGTATTTAACTAAGTCACAAAAAAGGAAAATACATTCTTCTGTCTTGGACACATACCAGTTCATGACATTTGTCTTGTTCCAATTCTAAAAAATGTTTCACCATCGGAAAAGATTGGAAGCAACAATAGGAATAAGAAAACGAATAATAAAACTATTGAGGTTGTAATTAATAATTATAGTAATCTATCTTGAAGCAGGTGCGATAATTTAGAGACCTTTTTTATCGTCTTATGCGTTTTTACATCAATCAAAATATGACCGATTCTAATTATAATGTTGTTGCTTTGTTATATTAGTTTTTTTAACGCTACAAGCAATACCCCAACTCGTGCGATACAGCGGTACACCGCCCGATGGCAGGGAGAGGGAGTCTTGTCAGGCCATTGCCGAGGATATTAATAGCGTGTGTTTTAGGAACTAAATCCACACCCTCTCGGGGAGGGTCTCCGGACCCCGCTCGGTGCGATTTATGTATTTTGCGGTGTGTCTGTGGCTGGTGTTTCCGCCATCGGCCACTGGCTAAGGAGATCAAGTACACCCACCTGCCGTGCAAGCACACGATACTCGCGTCCCTATCCACGAGGCCTCTACTAGTACGAGGTTGGTACGCCAACCGTCTTACTGAGCTTTAAGTGATATGATTATCGGAAATTCGCTATACCTTCTTACTGATATGGCCACTATGTATCCTCACATTCTGACACGCAAGTACTCCGGCTTCCGCTATTCATAAGAACCACACCCACGCTACTCCTAACAACAAGATATCAGCCTTACCCTTATATATATATGATGTGTTTATTCTTGTGATTGGTTTATATTATATATCTGATTTATACTCTATTGTACAACTGAACTTCATTCGCAAATCCATAACAATCTCAGGTAATTGAGTCCACACAGGATTCCAAATTTGATATTCACTTTTTCGATGTGTCTAACTGAATTTGTTAGAGAAACCTTGTAAGACACACTAAATGTTCAGAGACTTCAGTATATATGGAATTCAACTTACCATCTTCATCTCATCTGAACTATGGAAATATCGGTGTGAATATCATTTTTTATGTGACTTATTTAAACAATCAGCTACGCCAGCACATCAATAGAAGAGGATGTTTAGATCTGCAGTTCCTCTAGCAATACGGCATATTTCTCAAGTACCAATGCAATTCTATTTACGGAATTCTATTGTAATACATTATTGGCCCGGCGATAATGCGTAGTTAAGTGTATGGGAAGGATATTGTGTTCATTTTAATTAGCTAATATATATAACCACGATCAATGGCCGGACACACCTGGAGAAAACATACCGGACACTAGCTGGCGTACCAATTTCATCTAGGGTGAGATATCCACCAATCAAAATAATGAACGGGCTTAGATACTAAAATTCACTTTAATCAGTGGAAAGTACATATAATAGATTAATATTAAGTGTATAGATAAGTTCAATAGAGCTTTATATAGAAATTAGTTCTCTAGGACTGACAGACCACTATGATGGCTATTTAACCTGTAAATAATTAACAGTAAGTGTACCTTAATCTGGAGTTAATAGATTAATTCATTCACATTATGTATCACTATACCTATCGAGATAACATAATTCAAGTGCTTGATTCATACAAATATTCCAGCAATATCACCTAACTGTCCACCTACAACTATAAAATGACCTGAGCTGTTGGGAACATAAAGCGATTAAACAATACAGATGGTGTCTAAACCTTAGATAAAGGAGTTAACATATTGGAACCTACTCAATTACGATTCATCGTATAAGGCGATTTTCTAAAAGTAGGTTTAGTTATTTCTAAGGGAGTTCGTTCAGAAGATTTCTCTGAGGAGGAATAATTATTTATAGAAGTTTTAAATATAATTTTCTTGTAGAAACATCCATCAATCATTGCTTAGGAGTCGATTAATATAAGGAAAAAGTTACATATTATAATTCCCTCATCAAGGAAACCAGAGATAATTTAATAAGGGAGGGTAAATCATATACCAGCAACCTACATTACTATTAGAAGGCAAGGTAAGTTTTAAAGAATTTTTACTTAGGCTAAGGATAGGGATGGTTTTCACACTTTGATTTGAGATATTATAACGATGAGTAAGAGGCCTGTGATTGGTCCGATTGATTTGAAGAAATATAACCTATAACCTAGGAAGATATATACTTTTTACAAATATGAGGTAAGAAAGTTATAAATATATAAGGATAGATAACAGGGCTCGTTATAGTCATTGATAATGTAGTGACTAATATTTTAGGTGGAGACCGAGCACTATAGGGAACTACCCCGTCATTTCTCTAAAGCGGTGCAGGCCGGAACCTCCACATCAGGTCTATGAAGGAGATCTTATGATCTTTTTATCTTTTCTGTATTTTATTTCGTTGTTAGAAGTTATAAGGATAGGAAAGATCTATCCTTATCCGTATCGGAGGTACAATATGGTCGATCCCTCAGAGCAATCAATATGATATGTAATTAAGGTCCATTTTTGCACCTTACCTCGCACATAAACTGCCAGATATATTGTAACCATTCTTACAGGAGTCGATCCTGTTTTCAGACCCAGTAGTTACTAAACGAACATTTCTCCATTATACATCAGGCTTAGATTTGAGTACCACGTTGAATTGGATGAAGTCAGACGATATCGTAACAGTACCCACTAATCAAATATTGCTTGTTACTATTTTCTGAGAGTAATCTCATTGGTGGAAGATCACGATTAGATTATAGAAATGCGGAGACACCGATTATAGGAACTGAGTTCTGTTGTCCTTTGAAAGTGATCTAATGAGCGAGAGAACGAGATGGTAGATTTTGCTAATATTTTTGCCACGATTAACGTATGTACGAGAATTAATCTGAAAATATAATAACTATTATCCAAAAAATTCTCTCTTTCAAAAAATCTCATATAAATAATATTCATTTAATTTTTCAATGAATAATATTATAATAAATTATTTTTATGGCCACTAAAAAATATTACTATCCCCCAAAATTTAGATGAGTGGTTAATAAAATTTTTAAGTTAGAACCTATTATTTTAGTAATATATATAAATTTAGTTTTTATTATATTTAATATAAAAAAACTATACACATCTCATGGGAGGAAGTTATAACTTATTTTCACAAATTTTTGAACCCAAGAGAATATGATCAATATATATCACATATGGCTTAGTACACCAACCTATTATACGTATATATTCAACCAAAAACAATTATAATATAGTAGCTGTAAGACGGAAGAGGCTCAGGTGGATATCAACCTTGCTCCGTATTATATTATTCTAATGTGCGTATATACTATGATAGACTTTTGGTTTCGACTTCCTTAAAAATTGTTCTGCAATAGATAAAATAAATTAAAATACTGCATCTTATATTTTTTTATATTATATATAAATATATGAAATATATTAATATTTATTATATAATAATTACAACAGTATAAAATGGAAGAATAAAATAATATAATAGATAAAAATAAAATAATAGATAATTAATGAAAAAAAATATAAAAACATTATGGAATTAATATATATATTTCATATATTAATTTTATTTTGAACATGATATTCAAATTATAAATAACAGACATAAATACACTGATAATTAACAATATAAATAAATATAATAAAATATAAATTAATTAATATACTAAAAATAAACAATTATAATTATAAATTATAAATAGTTTATAGTTAATTCTAATATGAAAATTGAAAAGATATTTATTAAAATGGAAAATTAAGATGAAAAGAATCATGTTATTATGTGGTTCACCGAAACGATTTATTAGGCAAGTGGCTGTATCCTTACAATACATCGTATAAATAATATTATTATAGGCCTAGGAGTACTTAAATGTAAGTGTTACTACAGTTCCGTCAGATGATAGCAAAATTGGCTACCTCAAAAATGAATATA
>JABUQX010134930.1:22500-28042 GCA_015478945.1 Trachelipus rathkii | reverse complement strand
GATCACCCAAACTACCCCGCATACCTCAATTCTACGGTGTTCCTAAAACACATAAAAACAACATCCCTGTCAGACCTATAATCTCCAACATTAATTCAGTTACATATAAACTCTCCTCATGGTTGTCCAAACAACTGAAACCTTTACTAGGACATATCTCACCTTCCCACCTAAAAAACTCTGAAGACTTTATTCAAAAAACACACAACATTTTGCCTCATAACAATCACTTTCTCAGCTTTGACGTTACTTCCCTTTTCACGTCAGTTCCCGTTCCTTTTACCATCTCTCTATTAGAAAGATTCTTTAACGAAAACAACTACAACCTAGACTACCCTTTCCCTCTCCTCAAACAACTAATTTTACTCACCCTTGAACACAATTTCTTCCATTTTAACAACACTTACTACAAACAAAACTCTGGTCTAAGCATGGGATCTCCCCTCTCCCCAATTCTTAGTAACATATTTATGGAACTATTAGAACACTTTTTCATACTAAACCACCCTCTCCTGTCCAACACCACATGGCTTCGATATTTAAAAATGAAAATATTTTTTATTTTTTCTTCCACAACCTTAACCACAAAACCAACTCTCATTCTTGATTACATCAACTCTATCCACCCTAATATAAAATTTACAATGGAACTCTCTAACAATCACACCCTACCTTTCCTTGATACCCTCCTCTCTTGGAACAACAGCCCTACCCTACTCTTTAGCTTTTATCGTAAACCTACTTCCAACCCTTCTTACATTCATTGGTACTCCACACATTCTCAACATATTAAATCTGGTGTTCTATCCTCTCTCTTCCTAAGAGCTCTACGCATCTGTTCTCCTACTCTTCTTCATTATGAAATTAAATACATTTTCAGTACGTTCAAGAAACTATCTTATCCAACCTACATTATCAAAGGTTCACTTAAAAAAGCAAAAAATAATTTCTACAACCCAACCACCGTGACCAACACACAATCCCTCACCTATTTACCCATTCCTCACCTACCACATAAACAAATCCTCAAAACTTTACCTTCATCCTTAAGACTAACTTCCTCTAACACCTCTTCTCTCAAAAGAATCTTCAAACCTCCAACTCACTTACAAAATAACATCTCACAATGCATATACAAAATCCCTTGCCATCAATGCCCCTCACATTATATAGGTGAAACAAATAATTTTATCAGAAGACTTGGTCAACATAAACACGATCTAACATCCGACTCTCAAAATTCTGCTCTCACCTCACATAGATCTAGTCTCAATCACAACATTAACATAAAAGATACGTGCCCAATCTTAGAGGTACTAGACCCCACCAAACGCTAAACTCCTAGAATCACTATGCATTACAGAACCTTCCAACTTTTAACCCTACAAAAAGGAGATATACGTTAATCCCACCACTAAACAACATCTTACCACCACACCATTTTTCAAAAATATAAAAAGCAAAAATTACTTAAATTTAAACTACTTTTCATATTTCAACTGTTTTAAATAATCTTAAAAATTTTTAATCAATCTGTATTTAGGTCTTCAAATAAAATCGTTTGAGGAGGGTCCAGAAAATTAAAGACCCGAAAGCTTACGAATATTAACATCTTATGAAGACTCTTGTAAAAACTTTCTTAATAAATTATTTAAATAAGGCCTCTATTATAAACTACATACTCATACTATATAAATATATATAATAAAACTATATATATATATATAAACATTAATTATTAATAATAATAACATATCATAATATATATATATATATTATATATATATAATCATATATATTATCAATATAATATATATATATACTATTATATATATATATATTATATATATATATTATTGGTGTGTGTGTAAATGAAAGCAACTTTTCATATGTTGAAACTACCAAGCAATAATGAAGATCTTGTTTGTTGTATGCTGCACTAGCAAATCCAAACACGACCCAGCTTAACTATGCTTACAAATTCTAGAATGGACTAATATTGTCTAGATGGGCTAAATCTCAAGAGCTTTACTAAGAATTACAAAAAAATCTTGGCAAATCCAAACATCTAAAATGTGGGGATGCCATATCTTTCGTAGTTAGTCTTAAAACGCTCATTGAGAAAAGCTATGTGATAAAGCTGAAACTATCGGAATAATTACTTACATTGCTTGAAGATTATAGAGGGGAAATCATTCATTAAGCTACAAGACGCAAATTTTGAAAGTGGCAAACGTTACAGAATATTTCAACAAGCTTGAAACTGTGAAATAGGTAAAATAGAGACATATCCTAATCCAAGATAAGGTGTAAAGTTTTCCTCGTCTGCCACAAATAATTATTTCAAAGCAAAATATTCTCTAGCCGGCTTTGTGACGACATGTAATTTGAAAATAAACATTTACGTGATCGAGCCATAAAGCAAAAGAGCGATGGCTTCCCCAATCCTTGTTTCCAGTACGCGACTATATCACTAATTTAGATTTTGAGTAATATATAATATATATATATATAGTAATATTTATAATATTATATATCTATATAATATATATCATATATATATATATACTATATACTATTATATAGATATATAATATATATATATATATATTATATAATAATATATAATATATATATATATATATTATATATATATATATATATATATATAATATATATATACTATATATATATATATATATATATACTAGATATATATATATATATATATATATTATATATCATATATACTATATATATTACTATATATATATTATACTATATAATATATATATATATATAATATATATATATAATATATAATATTATATATATATACTATATATATTATATATATATATATATTAGTTACCTATATATATACCTATATATATACCATATATATACCTAATATAATTATATATATATACATATATATATATACTATATATATATATATATATATATAAATATATACTCCTATAACATAATATAATATACCCTATATATAATATATATATCATACTATAATATATATATATATATATATATACTATATTATATATATAATAATATATATATAATATATATATATATATATATATATATGATTATATAATATATATATACTATATATATATAATACTAATAATATAATATATATCATATATATATATAATATATATAAATATACTATATATATATATATACTAATATATATAATCAATATATATACATTAAGCTATTCGTGTACTCTTTCATGCAGAAGCAATTCCATTATTCAACCTTTTGGAATGTTTTTGAAACGAAAAACTTTCTCATTATTGCGAAGGATTTCACATCCTTTTCCGTCAAAATGTTTTACTCTTTTCAATTCAAATTTGAAACGCCTGGAGAATACAAACTGAACCATGGAACAATGAAACACACACAGACAAACAAATTGGACTACCAAAAATAAGGAAAAACGAGAAGAATTTACAAACGCCTTGAAAAGTATTGAAATTATTGAAATTCGCTTTCTGATTATAATACATGTTTATCATTTTAAATCACTCTGGATATCCCAATTCTCGCATAATATACATACTATATCTAATAATATAGTATATATACTATATAATATATAGATATATATATATAATATATACTATATATATATAATATATATATATTATATATATATTATATATACTATATATATATTATATATACCTATATATTATACTAACTATATATATATACATATATATAATATATATATATACTATATATATAAATATATATAAATATATAGATAATTAGTGATTGGACATGACATCCCGCATCCGCATTTGCTGAACATCCGCACCTAAATTGACATCCGCATCCTGCACTTAACGGACCATCGCATCCGCATCCGCACCCTCATCTACTTATGAGGATGTTGAGGATGTTTTCTACATTTATTTTGATTAATGCAAGTAAAAATAAACATTATTTGTCATCTTATCATGGATTTATGGGAATAATTAATACTTTGAAATTTCCGATTTCTGTAACTATATATATAATATATATTATATATATATTATATATATATATATAATATATATATACTATATATATATAATATATATATATATAATATATATATATATATATATATATATATAATAATATATAATATATATATAATAATATATAATATATATAGATATATATATATAATATATATATATAATATATAATATAATATATATAAATATATAATATATATAATATACTATATTATACTATATATATAAATATATATATATATTCTTTTTTTCTTTTTCTTTTTCCTCTCCCAGGAAGGATTTTTTTCTTCATCCTGCCAGCCGCGCCAGCGTCTTTTTCCAGACATCCCTCTTCTGCACTATTCCTCTTCTCTTTAGCACTCTCGTTTTGTAGCTGCATTCTTTCACAGAGAGTTCCGCTATACCTGGCTCCCACCCATCTGCTTCTTCGTCATCCCCTTGGCTCTTCTGTCCTCTGGGTGTCCAGTCCCATCGTCTGTTCGGCATTCTGTGTTGGCTCCATCTCTCCAGATGCTACCCGCCATGCTTTCAATCTCCCCACATTCCATCTCAGATCATCTTCTTATCCCCTCTATCCTTCTCTAATACTTCATTCCTTATTCTGTCTCTCATACTCTTTTCAATCATAGTTCTTAATAACCTCATCTCCGCCGCTTGTATTCTACTCTCCTCTCTTCCCGTTGTTGTGTATGTTTTCTCTCCGTAAAGCAGCGTCGGAGTCAGTATACTGTTAAAAATCACTTTTTTAACCTCCATATCCCGATGTTTCTATCTTTCATCATGGGGTATACCGCTTTCATAACTAATCCATACTTTTCCATAACTGCAGGTATTTACCGCCTTCATCTCCTCCCCTCTCACCACCATCCTCATCCCCTCCCATTTCCTCCGGTTATTGTTAAAATCTCTGTCTTTGTATGTTCACCTTCATCCCTGCTTCCTCCATCTCCTCCGCAAACAACTCCACCACCTCTCGAATCGTCTCCTCTCTCTCGCTCCAACATGC
Source organism: Trachelipus rathkii (assembly GCA_015478945.1). Classification (NCBI taxonomy): domain Eukaryota; kingdom Metazoa; phylum Arthropoda; class Malacostraca; order Isopoda; family Trachelipodidae; genus Trachelipus; species Trachelipus rathkii. The sequence goes on along the minus strand of JABUQX010134930.1, from coordinate 22,978 downwards.
CAGATCGTCCGCATATGCCATTATATCCCCTTCAAATTCTCCCAGTCTCTCCCTCATTTTCCTTATCACCACGTCTAAATATAATATAAACAGCAGTGGCGATAACACACTCCCCTGCTTCACTCCTGTTTTCACCTCAAACCATCTATCGTTCTTGCACTCAGTTCTAACATTACAACTGCATTTCTCATACATACTTTCTATCTCCTTCTTTAATCCTACCCCTCACTCCCATTTTTCCTCTCCATAGCTCTCCAGAGCTTTTTCCTTGGCACCGAATCAAATTTCTTTTGCTGGTCAATGAAGGCAACAAAGAATCTCTTGCCTTATTCCAGCATCTTCTTCGAGACCATTCTTAGTGTGAATAAGAGTCCGTTGTTCCTCTTCCTCTTCTATACCGTACTGTTCTTCTCCGAGTCTCGGCTCTACCTTCTTTCTCAGCTCCTCTCCAAAATTCTTTCGTATATTTCGCCAGATG
>JABUQX010134930.1:17500-20000 GCA_015478945.1 Trachelipus rathkii | reverse complement strand
CCTTTCAGCGATACATTAACAACATTCATTTTACTCCTACATAGTTTTTTGCCCTTAATGTATTCCATCCTTTCTCTCCCATTCCTGAAGGATGAGGATTGAGAAACTCGATGTTTGGCATGTACAACTTCTCAAAGAAAGTGTGCTTTCTTAAGTAAGCGAAACTTTCCAGAGTGTGTTCTGAAAACAACCGGCTCTATCCTCGTCATTATCAAGACACTTATTCTGCCTTGGAAGGACTTTCACACAGCTGACTTAGCTAAAGCTTAACCATTCTGACAGCCTTCATATCACCACTTATATTGACTCATCGTCAGAGAATGCGAGAGGCACCACTCTTCGTTCAGGTACCACAAGTGCCGACAGAGAGCTTTTGCAGCAACTGCAGAACCGTCTTTTTCGTCTCAATAATCCTTAGTTTCTGGAGGAAAATTCTGCCAGGTCAGTTCTGGTTACTTTGCGATTCAACTAAGATGCTGACAAACCATTCCGCACACATAGAAGAATCGTCTGAAACCGAAACCAAATTATCCAGAGTTCAGGAGTTTCTTCTATCATTTTGTGAACTTGACTCTGAAATAGTACCATTTTTATGGCTTATAAAATCGTGCCATCCATCTTACTCGATGCAAGGCACCTGTTTTCACAAAATGAACAAAATGAACTCCTTTAGGAGGAACGTCTCCAAGAATTATAATAGTCAACTCCAACAGTTCAGCAATAATCTTTCTTGGATGCGATTTTCTTCAATCCTATTTGCAGAAACGCCAACAATAGCCTCTTTCTCTGGAATGCTACTCATTTGGTATTCTGATAAATGTCTTTATTTATTGTTTCCCAACATATTCTGAAATCGTTTAAATAGCTGTGTCTCTGGTCCAGCAGGTGCTCCAAGGCACTTGTCAAATACATCCGAAATTATTATTTCATAAATATGATGTCGACAGGCCAGTTGAATCAGTGATCGCCGAAGCTTGGATTCTATTATAGTGCAGGCTCCTTGCTTATTAGCAGGATTGCTGGCAGTGGTGTCAAAACACATGGCCTGTATATTATTTTCAAAGTTCCAATCTTCCAAACATTCAATTACAACATTCGCAATATCAATGCCCTTTCCTGAACAAAGTTTTGGGACTACTAAGAGATTTGAATTACCTTTTACTGATACTAGTATAGGTAACCTCTCTGTATTTGTGAAACCAGTGATATCTGGTAGAATTTTGCCATCCCAATGTACAGTCAATGGTACATCTGTTGCAAAACTCTGTTTTATATCCTCAACTATTTATTTACGTAGAGCGCTTCTTTCTCTCTGGAATGTACTTCTTCTCAAAACAACGTCATCAACATCGACTCCAAGGGCATTAACAGTGGATGCCAACACCATAAAAGCACTGCGATCACTTATTTTTGTCCTGTCCAGTGTCATTGCCACATCAGGTGTCACAATATGCTTTTTCTTACACTGTCCACTAGTTGAAGGTTTGGGTTTAGGTTCATCACTGTCGTGTGAATCAGTATTAGAGTTTGAAGTATCGCTAGTAGAACTTAAGCTAAATTCTACAACTACAGACATTTTCTTCTTCCTTATCTCTTCACGTTTTGTTTGCGTTTCCAATCTCTCCTCTCTTTTCCGTTTTCTAGCTTCTCTAGCAAGAGCTTTTCTATCAATTGTGTCTATGTACAGAGCCCTCTTAACCACTAGGCAACTAGGCAACTAGGCAACTAGGCAAATGCCTAGGGTGGCAGAATATGAGGGCGGCCCTAGGTGGCTAGAACGCGGCAGACAACGACAGCAAAAAAAAAAAAAAAAAAAAAAAAAAAAAATATATATATATATAAATATATATATATAATATATATATTATATATATATTATATATATATATATATATATATATATATATAATATATATTATATATAATATATATATATATATATTATATATAATTACAGTTGTCACCACCACTCACTGGCAAGAGTCCTATTCAAGGAGGGGATGTTGCACGCTCAGAAAGTTCACACTTAACGCAAATTATGCATATGAGCACAGACGCAAGCTGTGAAGTGAGGGAGATTAAATTCAGCAGGAAACACAGAAGAGTTGAAGAGAATTCCACAGAAAAAAGGTGGGGGAGGAGAGGTGGCAAAAAAGAAGGAAGCACCGCAGCGAACTAGCCTGGAGTTACCAATATACACACACAAAAACTCATGCGCAGACACAGCACCCCTAGTGTAACTCGTGGGCGTCGTAAAGGTGGTGGTACGCGATTGACAAAGTTTCCTCGAAGACCTGCCGCTGCGGTTACCTAAGAAAAAGAGATAAAGCACCAACATCGCCCCACAAAGATAGAGGGTCAAGAGAAGGGGAAAGTATGGAACAGTTTATAAGTCTTTTGGCTTTTGACTCGACCCTGTTCAAAGCCGGTGAGACCAGAGCCCCCAAGATATGAGAGCAGTACTCCATCAAGGGGGATAGGCCCTTGTATAGCGGAGAAC
>JABUQX010134930.1:0-2500 GCA_015478945.1 Trachelipus rathkii | reverse complement strand
AGTCTCTCTTTCACTTTCCTGTCCACCATATCTAGATATAATATAAACAGCAGTGGCGATAAAAACACTCCCTGCTTCCTCCTGTGTTTTCACCTCAAACACTCATCGTTCCTCGCATAGTTCTAACATTACAACACCATTTCTCGCCACATGCTCTGTGCCTTCTTTAATCTACCCTTCACTCCATAATTCCTCTCCATAGCTCTCCAAAACTTTTTCCTTGGCACCGAATCAAATGCCTTTTGCAGATCGATGAAAACTACAAAAAATCTCTTGCCATATTCCAGCATCTTCTCCGAGACCATTCTCAGTGTGAATAAGAGGTCAGTCGTTCCTCTTCATCTTCTATACCCGTATTCTTCTCCGAGTCTCGGCTCTACCTTCTCTCTCAACCTCCTCTCAATATTTTTCGTATATTTCGCCAGATAGTCCATCAGTGATAACTTCTATAGTAAACCACCAACTGCTTCTAATTCCCTTTACCTTTATATCCGGTATTATTATTTATTGCCCCACCTTTCCGGCACCTTTCCCTTCCTCCAACACTTGTTCATCAGACTGATGATTCTCCCTCTCAGCTCCTCTCCTCCCTCCACCATAACTCACAGCCACTCTATCTCTCCTGGAGCTTTAACCCTTCTTCATCCTTACCATAGCCTCCTCATATTCTCCATTATCTCCTCCGCCTTCCTCCCTCCTCTCCTCCTCCCTTGTACTCTGATCTTACTGAAGGTTCTTCCTCTTAATTCCTCATGTTCTACATTTAGCAAGGTGTCTTCTATGTAGTATTCCGGTTCATTTATCATTCTTTCATCCGGTCTCTAAAAAAGTCCTACGTTTATCTTTTATATTTTCTAATTACTTTTTTGTTTTCTCTGCCTTCGCCATCTCAAATACCTTTTTTCTTCCCTTCGCCCACATCTCTCGTTATTTTCTCCTGCCTGTTCTCTATTTCGTCTCATCTTTCTTGCCCTCCCTCTTTAATTCTCTCTGCCTCATTCCATGCCTAGCCATATTCATATTCTTACCCTTTGTTCTTCTTTTCAACCACTTCCTCACTCTGTTTTTTTCTTAATTGCTTTTTCACTTCTTCGTTCCACCATGGTGTATGTCCCTATTACCCATCTTTTACCAAGAGTTTTCTCTGCCACTTCCCTGATGACATCCTGCAGGTCTTCGTTTTCTTCTCCATTCCTTAGGGTTTCCTGCATTTCCCATTCATAATTTCGTCTCGTTTCTTGTTCTGCTAACTTCTCCACTCTGATCACTGCCCTCTTCTGCTCATTTACTCTTCCCTCCCCTCTTATCTTCATGTCCGCCACCACCAGTCTATGATCCGCATCCAAGGACACTCCCGGGATCACCTTTACATTTTTTCAGAGACTATCATGTATTCTATCACCGATTTTTGATCGAATTGTTGCGTTACCTGATTCCATCTATACCTCGTAAAGATATGCGACTCTCTATGCTTGAAAAACGTGTTCATTATTTTTAGGTCGTTTCTCACACAAAAATCGATCAACGCCTCTCCCTCCATGTTTCTTGTCTCCTCTCCAAATGGTCCCAATACTCTCTCCATCTCTCTTCTTTCCTACTCTAGCGTTGAAATCTCCCATCAACAAGCACCTCTCCCCCTCCTCCTCCATCCCCACCTCTTCTTCCATCAATTCCATAAATCTAGTTTTTTCCTCCTCTGAGTGCCCCTGTTTTGTGGTGCATATACCTGGAATATTCTATATTTTATCCGGCCTATCTTCAATACGCACATCATCAACCTCTCATTTATAATTTTTACTCTCTGTATACATGGTGACAGTCTTGATCCCACTATAATTCCGACACCATGCTTTCTTATTCCTTCTCTCACCCCACTATACATCAGAACAAATCCTTCTCCCATCTCTTTACCCTCCTCACACCCCCTCACTCTCATCTCCGCCATCCCCAACATATCTATCTTCCTCTCTTTCATGATATCTATTATCTCCTCCTCTTTTTCTCCATAGGTACCCACATTTATCGTGGCACACCTATAATTCTTGAAAGTGTTTTCCTGATTCCTAGTCCGTAAATCTCGCCGAAGTCGTCGTCTAAAGTTCTGTCCGGCTTCCGAGGCTCGCGCTTGAGTTCTGCAAGCAGTTTATTTCGGGAAGCGGCTTGCTAGGCCTATCCTTCCCTAGCCATAGCTCCTTTAGCCGAGGACACCTCCTGGTGTCCTCGTTGCCCGGGGTGCACGACGGGGACGCGGAGTTGGACTTTGCACCCCATATATATATATATATATATATATATATATATATATATATATATATATATTGATCCTTATGCGATGGATATATGCTGCTATATGCTTAACTATATAACACCTTATTATAAATTGCGTTTAAGCTGCGAGTTTATTTTCAATATATATATATATATGTGCCTTAATATAACTATATATATATATATATATATATATATATATGCTGTATATCATCTGTATGCTATATGCTAT
>JABUQX010134929.1:0-11096 GCA_015478945.1 Trachelipus rathkii | reverse complement strand
CGTCTCAAACCCACCGCTCCCTCCGGCCGTCTCACTTCCATCCCGCCAGGCCCCGTAGGGTTCAAAAGCGGTACCGCGCATGGTGAAGAATACTAAACCCGTGATAGCAAATGCAATAAATTTGCAACCTGCAATTCAGTCTTTAGCCAAATTGAAAACAAACAAAACCCTAAACGTTCCATATTTTAGTTTCATGCTAGGAATCGATTTATTATTTGCTAATCGCCCCAGGTTTAGATCCCTCACCATAGCTATACCCTGTTTGACCTACGCCCGATTGCCGAGGTGAGCGGGAGGAAGTCGCATATTCTGATCCGATACGGATGAATGAATTATCATTCATCACAAAAGTTATTACGAGTTCTTCTTTTAGCTCATCTTGGCGTAGTGGTTCAAACACATGCACGCTCATCTGCAAAGGTCCAGGATCGAATCCCAGCATGGTTGAAAATACGTTTAGGTTTTTTTTTTAACTTTTACTAAAAACTGATTTGCAGTTTAGCAACATTTATGTATTTGCTATGCCCGGGTTTAGTATTCCCTCACCATGCGCGGTACGCTTTGAACCTATACTATATATATAAATATATATTATATTGAGTATATAATATATATATATATATATATATAATATATATATATATATATATATAATATATATATATATAATATATATATATATATATATATATATTATATATATATATATAAATGTCAAGTGGGAGTTGAACCTTACCCCTTAAGATAGGAAATCCAAGAGTGTTACCTCTTTGACCAACGAGAGGAACTACAAAGGAAAAACCCGGCAAATACCTCTCTGAAGGCTTAGCTTCCCAAGAGGACTAAGTAGGAGGCGTTCTGTCTTCGGACCACCTTAAAACCTCCGCCGATGGGCCTCCCCTCTCATACTCGGGTCAGCGCGGCAACACTGGCAGTATTTTTAACCGGGCTTATTCTGTATCAAAGAAATTTAGTGCAATAAACGCAACAATCATTTATATGTAATGGTCCTAAGTGGGTTTAAACCCTTAAACTTAAGATGGAAATCCAAGAGTGTTACCTCTTGATCAACGATGAGCTAAAAGTGTTTGAGTGTTGCCCCTGACCCGAGTGTGAGCGTGGAGGCCCGTCGGAGGTTGGGTGTCCAACAGGTAGGAGAATTTGGGTATCAGATAGTTGACTCACAAGTGCAATTTCTGCTGTTTCTTGAGGTAAGCCGAGGAGAATTTCCTCAGCCTGTCCCTCAAGTCCTCCAAGGACCATTTCGCTAAGTCAGAAGACGAGCTACTTGACACCGAAACTCCTAGTATTTGTAAACACCTGTCGAGTTCATCGTTGGTATGTTTGTACCTTCGACCACTAATGGAGTGGGGTCGTGGATAAACCTTTTGGCCGTCCCCAGCCAACGCAGACCAACCGACGTGCACTTGGGGAACCCAAACTTGAGACCCAAAGATCTCGCCGCCCTCACCAGAGCAACCAGGTTTGCTTGCATTCCCAGCCGTGAAGAGGCTAGGAGCACTAAGTCATCTGCAAAGGCCAGCGATGACACCTGCTGGCCCCCCATAGGGACACCCACATCAGTGGATGTTTGCTTCAAGATGTAATCCAACGCGACATTGAACAAAACAGGCGAGAGAGGGTCCCCTTGCAGGACGCCTCTTCCCTGCCTCACAAAACCCACCTACCCGAACATGGGTCTCCTGGTACACCGATCTTAGGTAAGCGACTAGCGAGGGGGCCAAGCCTAGCCCCCCAAGAGAGAAAGAAGCCCATCGTGCGAAACCGAGTCGAAGGCACGCTTGAAGTCGATGAAAGTGACATACAAGTCGCGCCTCCGCTCAAACCTTGTTTCGAAGACCTTCTGCAGAAGGTAAATATTTTGGGACGTAGACCGGCTTGACCTCAACCCAGATTAAAGAGGGTTGTGGTTAACCGCCCCCAATCTCCTAGCCAGGATCTTGTGGAACAGCCGTACCACAACCGGAAGGACACAGATCGGTCGGAAGTCACCAAAATTCACAGGCTCGGGAACCTTGGGAACGAGCGTACCTCGCCTCCTCAGAAGCCTGAGCTGCGGGCATGATAAAAGGCCATTAAAGATGTTGAGGAGATCCCCCCCCGCCTGAAGTTCTCCAGGTCTTGGAAGGAAACTCCATCAACCCCTGAGGCACCGTTCCTGCTGAAAGCACCCATCGCCCACTTGAGTTCGTCGACGGAGATCCAAGCGTCAGCAGACGACAGGGCCTCAGCATTCTGGCCAACCGACATAATGGAGCTGTCGGCCAACCCCGGCAACTCCACGCGACGTGTCAGGTATTCGCGCCCCTCCTGACACACAGTATCAAGTGTCACCCGATGTTCCACGAACGCTTCCCTGTCCGTGACAAAGCTTAGCGCCTTCGCCTTATCACGTTAATACAGGGATTGGAGCTCAGCATACTTTCTTTGGGCTCTAGAGACTAGGGAAACCGGGGGCATCGGGGCAGGGAGACATAAACTGACTCGTCTACATACGGGCAAATCAGGTCCTCCAAGTCGAGGAATTACTTAAAACTAGCGATGCACCGATACCATGGTAAAGGTATTGGTATTGGTGCTATTTGTCGATTTTTGAGGTATCGTATCAGGTAATCGCAATTTGTGAGTATGAGTAGTTATCGTATCCGGCATCGGATCTGTAAAAATTTTGCCAATATCTTTACCGATACCAAACATAGCATCTCTAAATTGATTTTTGCAGTATATATATACTATATATATATATATATATATATATATATACTATATATATATATATATATATATATATATATAATATATATATATATATTATATATATATATATAATAAGATATTTAGATATAATATATTATATATATATATAATATTATAATATATATATATATATATAATAATATATTTATATAATATATATATATATATATTAGAATATATATATATATATATATATAATAATATATATACTATATAGTATATATATATTATATATATAGATATATATATATATAATACCTATAATATATATATATATATATATATATAAATAAATAATATATATATATAAATTAATATATTATATATATATATATATATATATATATAATATATATATATATATATATATATATATATATTACATATATAATATATTATAGTATTATATCAGTAGGGGCATACCGCCCAAATGCAAAGCGCAAAGCGCCAAAGACGCAATTTGCGCTTTAGGTAAAAAAACGTGCTTTTTTGCGTTTGCGCGAAATTTCTAAAAATGTGCGCTTTTGCATTTGCGCTCAACAACTTTTTAAGAGCGCAAAAGCGCAAATTTGCGCTCTATCTAAATAATTTTCGTTTGCGCTATATCTAAATAATTGGCGCTTGTAACTATATATATATATATATATATATATATATATAATATATATATATATATATATATATATAGTATATATATATATATATAATATTATAATATTATATAATAATATATATATATATATATAATATATATATATATATATATATCATATGTATATATATATATATTAATATATATATATATATATATAATATATTATATATATATATAGATATATATATATATATATATATATATAGTATATATATATATATATATTATATATATATATATGAACGCCTCGTGGCGCAGGAGGTTTAAGTCACCGCCTCTCATACGAGAGGACGCTGGTTCAAATCCTCCGCGTAGCAGTTGGTGTTTTATCTACCTGGGGGCAAGAATTAAAACTTGACTGCGAACACGTTGGTGGCGCTGGTTGGATAGCCGGCCTTAAAGTTCGATTTCCTTTGGTCCCCCCGTGTTACCCCCTGCATATGGGATAAAGCACGTTTAATAAGGTAAGTTTTTTTTTATATTATAATATTATATATAATATATATATATATATATATAATAATATATAATTATTATATATATATATATATATAATATAATAATATATATATATAGTATATATATTAATATTTATTATTATTATTATTTATATTATTATTATTATTATTATTATTATTATTATTATTATTATTTATTTCATTATTATTATTATTATTATATATTATTTTGTTATTATTAATTTATTATTAATGTTATTATTATTATTTATTATTATATTATATTATTTATATTATTATTATTATTATTATTATTATATATTATTATTATATATTATTAATTAATTATCGGTATCGCCCGCTTTTTTTTTTGTGCGCAGTGGTGGCTCCTGTAACAACTCACTCAAAAAAAAAAAAAAAAAAAAAAAAGAGTATTTTTAGGTTGGACTTTGGTATTAGTCAGTATGAAAATTATAATTAATGTTATTCGGGTTATTAAAGTACAGTATTATTAATATTATTATATTATATTATGATTATTATTATTATAGCCAATTAACTAAGTTTATTGGTTACTTGTGATTAGCCGATTAAACCTTTAGTGCTTTTGTTTTTTAAAATTGGAATAAAACAGATATGATAAGGGCTTAAAGGGAAAAAGAATTGCAAAACGGTGAAAGTCGTTCAGAAGTGTAACTCTTGCAATTATTGAGTGTGATGCCTCCTGCACTTCCCATGAAAAAAAACAGCCAAGCTGACTTGGAGCACCACCAATGGCCCCATCTTATCAAGTTCTTCGTTTCTGTCTGTCAAGAGCAAGAAGGAGTATATTTAGGGCAATAAGAGTGATGTACAAGGGGAAAGATTGAATGCTCCCAATGTCTAAGAAAGAACCTCAGCTTTTACAAGGACTGCTTATTTTTACCTTTTCCTTTAGATCCAGGAGCCGTGTACTGCAATTGAAGGAGGGTCAAAGCGGGTCGGAGCTGCTCAACAGACAGTGAAGACACCCATGCAAAAGGCGGTCAACATCATTCTTCAGTCTATTTCGAAAATATTTAAACAGAAGAGAACTCTTGAGTTTTATAATTACCGTAAGTGTTTTATTTTAACTACAGGTTAACTATAAATGGTGTAACAATTAACAGATTAAAAAACTAACAGAATACAGTCCATACAAAAATTTTCGAATATAAAATACCAAGTTTCATTTGTCATTAATATCATTTCTCATCAAATATTTTTGCTTCTAGATTTCTGCTATATGACATTTGGCCAATTAACATTGTGGAGTCTGAGTTCTTGTTGTTCGAATTCTGTCCTACCTGAAAGTAAGAGTTTTATTTTCCCCCCAGAAGAAAAGTGATGAGGGATCTTGATGTCATATGCATAATAGGGAAGGTTGATTTAACCAACATTTTTAAGGTCAGTTATCTGGCCACAACCGCTGTCAACTGGACTGGAACAACAAACAGGAGTTTTCTTGGGATGATCGTTCACTGGATTAATTTGAATACTTTGAAGAGAGAGAAGGCTGTCCTTGCCTGTAGAGAGTTATCTGATTCTCAGACCAGCACAGTCCCTAAGCCAACAATATTACGATATTCATTAAAAAATTTACGAATATTCATCAACATTTGACATTGAAATAATAACGTAATGCCTAAAAAAATTAAAACTCCAAATGAATAAGGAAAACAACTAAAATTAAAAAATTTATCTTCAGGTTGTCTGCATTACAATAGATAACGTTGCAAATTTCTGTGCAGCCTTTCGGGTGGATGCTCATGTAGAAACGGGTAACGAAGAAGAAGAAGAACATGCACAGATTGCAGAGATAGTAGTTACGCATGAAGAGATGGAACAAATTAGTGACACAGAGGTTCTGCAGACAAAAACTTCTCCAGCTAGAAAATCTGCTTAAGAAACCATGATGCACTTAGCCTAACTGAACATTCGCGGTTGCATTTCCTACACATTAAACATCTTGGCTACTAAGGATGTTTCAAATGTTCCTCGCTGGTCCTCTGGCTGACCAAGATCCATTTAATAAGGCATTTACCAAAGCACAAGGAATTGTGGAATGCCCAAAAACAGGAAAACCTACAACTGCGGCGAGAATTAAGAAGGAGTTGGGAACAAAGCTTAAAACACCAAAAATTACTCCCGGAACTCCCTATACGATTCTATAAAAGACCTGCTTAAGAACCTTGATCGGTCGCAGACACAAATCAAACAACATTGTGTGCGAGCAAAAGCCTTGTCTTCAAGTATTTTAAAAAAAGTGATAAGGAGAGAAATTGCGGAGTACATCGAAATAATGCGCCTATTGCTGTGTAGGCTTGATATGCTTGCCAGGAAGAGAAGAATGCGTACGCAGGAGTCTTATTGCCTAATCTCTTCCTCCTCAATGGACAAGATCGGGGAAATGCAACGAGAGGCTGGAAAAATTTAACTATGCCAAAAACTTAAGTCAACTACTTGGCTAAAGCAACCAAAGGCCAAAACAAAGGCGAAAGAAAGGGGCTTTGAAACCGACGTTTAGCAGTATCTTTGATGATTTGATTTGTCTATGGCCAACAGCTCGCCATAACCTTACTTCAAACTCGGTAATGACGTAGACGTTAAATGAAGGAAGTTATCTAAGCTACAAGACCAGAATAACTTTATGGAAATAAAGTTGTAATATTGGTGGAGCGAATCTTTACTTGTAAACATTAAGGCACTGAAGGTGCTGGGACAGAGTCTGAAAGTGACCCAATTATGGTGTTATTTTTATAATTTGGAACCAATAATTATTCTTCATTCTCTTGTATATATATATATATAGGATATATATATATATATATATATATATATATATATATATATATATATATAATATATATTATAATATATATATATATATATATATAATATATATTTAACAAGAAATGCTTAAAGTTAATATATAATATATATATAATATGTATATATATATATATATATATAATATATATATATATAGTGGGGGAAGAGTGAAAAGTTTCGGGATTACAGCCCGCGGGAAAAAACACAATGACCAGACCCGCGTCCTCTTCAAAGTCTTTATTTTTTTAAATTTTTTATTATATGAATTTTATTTTGTTAGCATTTAATATATAATATATTGTGTTATGTTCATGTAGGTTTGGGATTTGGACTTCAATTCAAAAATCGTAACTTCACCTTTGTGACGAGGGAAATCTTAAGTTTCCTTTTTTTTCCGACGATTCAATTCCACTAGATTTTTTTTGTCGGAAGTGATAGCCATTATTTTTTTCATCATGTCTCAGGTATTACACACAGATCTATTTGTATCTGTATGAACTTACAAATATTACTCTTTGTAGAAAATTATATATAATATTAGTATATACATTTTTGTACATTTATAGAAATAAGTTGCCCAAGTTTCATATTATTTTTTTATATGAATTAAGAATAGTGTGATCATTAATTAACCTTTACGAACAATCAACAAGTATAGTGTGAAGTTTCTGAATAAAACAAAACAAATAGAATTCAAAAAACTCCTTTATTTGTATTCCACTTTCGCTTCTCTTCAATAAGTGGGAATGGTATGAATAAAAAAATTGTGTTGCTTTTCTTATTCCAAAATCATATGTTGTGCTCCGAGCCACATATCAATTATACTTAATATATTACGTAGAAACACACACACACACACACACACACACACACACACACACACACACACACCACACCTAAAAATATTATATATTATATGTCTAATAAATATATATACTATTATATTATATAATATATATATTATATATATATATATTATATATATATATATATATATATTATATATTATATATATAATATAATATTAAATATATAATATATCTATATCTCTAATCTTAACAACTCCCAGGACAGCGCTTTGCCCTGTCAGTGTGGTCAGCACTTCTTCTTCTGGCCGAAACTCTTAGACTAGAGCACTCTAGAAGACTATTTCTCGGCGCAAAAGGTTTCGGACGCCAAGTCCTCGAGTTAAAAAACTCTCAGCGATAGGGCTTTCGCCCCTTCAGTAGAACTAGCATCTTCTCCAATTAGGCCTCAAAACTCGTTCTCCCAGAGCTTCAGAATTATCTTGCTTCTAGATCATAAGATTCCAACGCTGGTCCAGGAGTGATAAAAGAAGCAAAAGGAAAGGACCGGTTGCTAGCCCTGTCGCCCTATGACCAATGCGAAGAAAATCTTCATATCCCTGACTGCGCGTAATATCCACCCGTTATGAGCATAGAATCAGTCAAATATTTCCAATAATTTGTAAATCCCACAATCAATTATAGTATATATCTATTATATATAGATATATATTATATATATATATTATATATATATATATAAAATATAATATATATAATATATATATATATATAATATATATAGATGTTAAATATGCTATTAAGTCGCAATTAGAAGATGGTAAATAAAGAAAGAACTATAACTGGAAGATGAAGAAATACTGCCGTTTCTCTGGATGAACACCGCCTGTTTGCGAATGAGGACAATATACCCGATCGATCCAACTGAGCTATCCCCAACACAAAAGTTGATTCAAGAACAGTTTATAAGCAACCATGATCCCGGTCAAAGCGACATCACAAGCGTGTCAGCCTGTCTTTCCCTCGTTCTTTATATTTTTAGATGGTTAATATTTCATTTAATCCCAATTAGAGTAAATATTATTCAATTAAATGCAATTTTAACATCTAAATGATATCAAAGAAAGAAGGTCAGGACAGGCTGGACACCTGTGATGTCGCCTTGACGGGAGCTCGCTTGCTTTATACTAATTTTGAATCCAACTTTTTGGTTGGAGGATAGCTCAGTTGTAAAGCATCGGGTAAATTGTCCTCATTCGCAACCAGGCGGTGGTCAATCCGAGAAAGGAGTAATTTCTTCATCTCCATTAAACTATGTTTTTTTAGTATCTTTACTATATAATTATATTATATATATAGTATATATATATAGTATATATAATAATATAACTTATTATAATATAATATTATATATATATATAATAAATATATATATTTATATATAATATATATATATATATATGATATATATATATATATTATTATATTATATATATATATATATTATTATATATAATAAATTATATATATTATATATAATATATATATATATATATATATAATAATATAATATATATATAATATATCATATATATATGATATATTATATATATATTTATATAATATAATATATATATATTAATATAATAATAATATTATATATATATATATAATAATATAATATATAATATATACTATATTATAAATATATATATAATATATACATATAATAATAAATACATATACGTTTAGTTGTTTAAAACCATGGTTTTTAAAATAACCAAAAACTAAAGTTATTTTTAAAAAAACAAAAATGGAGAAAAAATGCAATATTATGTTTTTTTTGTTTTATTTGGGTTTTATTACTTTAAAATCCATATTTTGGCAATTGTTTGTTTGTTTTAGTTGTATTACATTATTTATGTTAATTAATGTGTCTAGAAATTTATATATACCATTATATATATATACTACATTCAAGTCCATATATATATATATATATATATATATATATTATAATATATATCTATATATATATATATATTAATAATTTAATATAATTAATATATATATATAATATATATATATATAATTATATAAATATAATATAATATTTTTTACATAAATTAAATTAAATTTTTAAAAACTTTTCATTTAGCATTACTCGTTAATATTAAAAGATTCAAAATTACAAGTAAAATAACTAGGGAAAGTGGATATAAAAAACTAGATATTGTAGTTGTACCACAAACGGGACTTACTCAAGATAAGAATTAATTATACTTTGCACTGTAAAAATTTTCTTTGTATTCACACTTTTTAGAAAGTTCTAAGATATTAATGTTCTGTCTTGCAAAGACAATGCCGGTTAAATTCATAACCAAACGCTGCTGCCTCATTTGCATCTGTTTTACACCGCCTCACAGACATTTGATTACGACATGATTGATTTCTGCTACATATGGGATTGGGATTTTAATCCTTCTAGCGCCTGATACATTAGAATGTATAGAGTTGGGCTTCTCTATTTCTTGATTAGATAAATTTATCCGATTATAGATAGCTTTGATGACTTTGTATTTATTTTAGAAATAAACTTTCGATCAAATGGAACGTTTTCACCAGCATTCTTATTAGGTTATTGATAATTGGATTCTGAATCTTTATCATATCCTCTACATTTTAATATTCTGTTAAACAGCAGTGTTTCTTATCTGGCTGTCTATTATAGGGAACATTTTAAAATGACAGCAGTGTTTTCATAACCTGGTTGTCATGTCAGGCAACATTGCCAGTATATCATGCTTTCAGCATAGGTCCAAATTCCATTCATTTCCTAAGGTTCTTTGGAAACTTTCTAGTAATCTTTATAAAGAGGAAATTTTTTTATTCCCTATTGCTACATCAAATAAATTTGGAGATCTTTTATTACATCTATAATTCTGTTTAATCTCTAATTAAATTGACCTATTAAATTCGTGAAAGATTTTGTCTACTGATTTACACTATAATAAGTAATTGTGTTTGACAAGTTGATCTATCTGCATGTAAAAGGTTCCCATTTCCATAAGAAGAGCAACGATCCTAGTGCAACAGACCAATAAGGAAAGGCTAGGGAGCAAAGTATCTGAATCTTTTTAATCTAATTAGTTATCACATTTCCTGTCCTTCTAAATGAAATACTGGATTACCTTAACTCAGATCAGTATTATGGCTACAAAATCTGCATGGCTGTGTTATGATAGGAAATGTTAACCAGGATCTTGCTCATTTGTCTAAGGTTATACTATCTGAATGTGATAGGGGTCTAGTATTCAAGAAGGAGCAAATCCTAGTCAACATTTCCCTATCGTAAACAGCCATGCAGATCTTGTGGTCATGAATACTGATCTGAGCTAAGGTCATCCAGCACGTCATTTGGAAGGACAGTTTATATTATAATATTAATATATATATATATATAATAATTAATATATATTAATATAAATATATAATATAATAATATAATATATATATATAATAATATATATATAATATATTATATAGTAT
>JABUQX010134928.1:0-40517 GCA_015478945.1 Trachelipus rathkii | reverse complement strand
AGAGATTGGTTTCAGAGTTACACTCAAATTATGGCAATTGTGTAACGGATAGCCATATTGGAATTGGGAAGTAAAGAGTGTTTGAACCTCAGGCAAATGGGTTGGGTTAACTTTTACTGAGAAAATTGGAAAATAGTGAAATTATTACATTACAAACAAATAAATTAACAATTTATTGGAATTGCAGTTGGAGATCCCCTGAGAAAGTTGTTAATAAGACGGGATTATAGATGAATTGCATTAAATTTATGTCGATGATACATTGGTGTAAAGGGAAATAAAATCCAATAAATAGAAAATTTAGGTTACATGTTAATGAAATTCTAATCCTACTTTAGTGAGCTTAGCTTAATTTTTATGTTTGAATCACATACTTGAGTTGGAGTGATTAAATGATTATTATCTCTGCTATATGTTTAATTATAAGTTACTTTTTAGGGATAGATAGATGGTTCATTATATTTACCATGTAAAAATTGTATACTATTTTCAGATCAGAGCAGGTGATTTAGACAAGGATGGAGTTTCATTTGCACCGCTTTCCACTTTTCTTGCTGTTCGGAAAGAAATAAGTAATAGTATATTATCAATTCGTGATAAGCTGGCAAAAAAGAACCAAAGTGAGACTAACAAGGAATCTGTAGCAAAAGACTTCAAAGACACTATTAAAACACACAAATTAAAAACTAAAATAGAAGAAATCAAAAACACTGGAGTTAAAACGCAAATGCAGACCTTGGGTAAACCACAAATCTCACCCAAAAATAAAGAGCAAAAGCAAGCCTTGAGTAAGCAGCAACCCCTGTCCAAAAACTTATCTTTGGGCAATCGGAATCAAGAACTTCAAACTCAAAAACTGCAGTCGTAATTTCTGCTTCAAAGAATCAGTTTAAACCAGTTGAAATCAAAAAAGGAAAAGATAATTTAGATGAAGATTGAAAAGAGAACTAGTATTATATTAAGTATTATATTATTATTATTTCAAAAAAATTGAATATTATTAAATATATTATATTTACATAATCATATTTATATAATTTTTTTTCGACTATTTTTCATTTGTCCAAATTATTATTATTATATTATAGTATTATTATATTATTATTATTATTATTATTATTATTATTATTATTATTATTATTATTATTATTATTATTATTATTATTATTATTATTATTATTATTATTATTATTATTATTATTTCTTTCATTATTAAGGAGAAAAAATACATGGAGGAAATATAGAAAGGTTAGTTCTTCTTTATCTTCCTTTGTTTCCAAGATTGGATAAGACGCTACAAGCATCGGAAAGAAAAAGCAGCACTAGGAGAGTATGACAAATGTTCGAAAAGAAAGCCCAGCCTTACCGCCCCCCCTGTACCATTAATGGGAAACTCGTCACAGACAGAACAATCCACCCTAGAGCTTCAGGACCGCGACGGGCCCTCACTATGTGGTAAATCGTCAATGTAAGGGTTCATCCCTTGGCCCAGGGTTGCCACAACCATACCCCGTGGTTGCTAGGTTAAGGGTAGGGGAGAGGTAACGGTTAGGGAAAAGAGAAAAAAGAGGGAGAATGAGAATCATAAAGTGCGAAAATTAGATGAGGCCAATGTGTAAGAGGACTTTAGGAGGGGTATGGAGGTAGTGGTTTGTAGATCATGAGAGGGACGGAAATTAGGGAAGTGTAGGAGGAGTGATAGGACACCTGAAGAGACAATTTGTGAAGAGGCCGGAAGGATATGTGGAGTTAAAAAGGTGGGGAGCAAGTAGAAGGAAAGAAGTGAATGGTGAGTGAGGGGTGGAAGAGTGGTGAAAAAAAAAAGAGGGTGGATGAAAGTGCGTGAGCGAAAGGAAGAAGGAAAGCTGAAGGAATGAAGAGAGAGCGTAAGTGACCTTACTGTACACGAAGGAATGAAGACACATTCTATAATCCATGAGCCTGAAAGTGACAGAAAATTGAATCAGGAGCAAATTTCTGGATGTAAATAAAATAAGGAAGAAGATGGAGGGTTTAGGAGAGAGGGTTAAGGGAGGGAAGGATGGAGTAGGAGGGGAGGATAGTGGGAGGAAAAGATGGGGGAATATTTAGAGGATTACTGCAATGAAATGGGTATGGGAGAGATGAGGAGGATTTACAAGAGATGAGGATGGGGGGGGAAGTGGGCCAGGAAGGGGAGATGGAAATACAAATGGGAAATTATTAGAGCGTTAACTAAAGGAAAAAGGAAAGGATGTCTAAATGGTGTGAGTATGGAAATGAGAGATATTGAAGAGAGTTTCAAAGATTTTAGACAGAATACAAGTGAGAGCTATAGGACGATAGTTTGAAGAATCAGAACAGCTACCCCTTTGTGTACCCCACCCTCAAATTCCTGGGAAAAGGGGACAGCTGATGATGATGATAATTATTAATATTATTTTACAAGAGATTTTATTTTAAAAGAAAAAGTAAAAAAATTAAATATCCTGGAAAGAGTAAAGTTGAAAATTAGTATCCTTATTTTAAGTTATAGTTTTATGTTTAAATTACTATAGAGATACTTAAATCTTCATTTAAAATCTTTTTCTTGTAATATGCACTTTCCTCATTGGTGAAAGTTGATTTTAGGAGTTGAGATTGGGTGAATATTTTTTACTCTTACTCTGTGTATTTCACAGTGGTCCAAGATAAGATGGAGAATGGTCTAATAACATTGGGCAACAGTGAAAAATTTTCCGAATTCAAAATTGTTATTTCCTAATCATTTCAATATGGAGAAAACGAAAATGACCTTGAAATTTCGAATTAGCTCGTCGTTTCCAGATATTGCCACTTATGAATTTTGGCGGTTGGTTTGGAAAAAGGATTGCTTAAAGATGAGATGGAAATATTTTACAAGAACTATCAGAGAGTGGTATAATTTTATGTAATATAAAAGAATTTAAGTAAATAATGAATGTACAATATGTACCTTTGAATAATGCACAATATATAACCCTTCGGTATCCAGTTAGGAGACCAGGACAAGCACTGGGCTCCGCACATTGTCTGCAATACATGTGCTGTGAGCCTACGCGGAACCAACCAACTGTCATTCATCCTTTCCACATGACCAAACCATCTCAACGTACTCTCATTTATTCTTCTCATTTACCCTTTCTTCACACCACATAACTCTCTAATTACAGGGGTTCCCAAAATGGTGCCGCCAGCCGTGTGCAAGGTGCCGGCCCATTTTTTCATATTCACTAAAAATGTGTCACTGGTATTGATGGTTTAGTGCTATCATTGTTGCAACGTCTACTACTCGTCGGGCACTTTGTTTTAAGTCACGTAGTGAGCTTTGTCTCTTCAGGTAGGTTCATCTTATGAGTATGGAGAAAATTTCTAAAAACTAAAAATGAAAAGCAACTGAAGCTTTCATTTTTCAGTTTACATATTGCAAAACTGGAAAACCGCATTACTATTGCCGAGACATAATTAAACCTTGCCTGAAGGATGTTGTCAGTTGCATTTTTAGGTTCAGATATGGCCAAGAACATTGATTACTGTGCAGCTATATTAAACACTATAACATGGGGTGAGATTTTTAAAAACAGTCAAGAAAAACTTATAGAAGATTGAATAAACGGTGATTTTTTAGTTTGCAGCTTGATGAAAGTACAGCCGTAGCGGGACTTGCAGTTCTTCTTGTGTTTGTGAGGAACCCATTCGCAATGCAAATAAAAGAGGAACTTTTGATGAGCCAAGCGCTTTGAGATCTACACCACTGGCGACGAAATTTTCAATGATATCGACAAATTTTGTACAGGAAAATGGTTTGGAATGGAGCAAAAAGTGTGATATTGCAGTGATGGAGCGCCACCTATGGTTTGGAAACAACGAAGAGAGTGAGGTATCGGTGAATAAAGCAAGTGGCCACCCAGCAGCCACTGTGCCATACATCGGCATTTCCTGCCACAAGATATAAAAGTCGTACTGGATGATGCTGTGAAGATAATAATCATGTTAAGAGCCGCCTACTTCAAGCACGCCTTTTAAAAGCTTACCGCCGAAGATATGGGTTGCTCACTTCCATCTCTGCTGCCACACAGAAGTCGTGGCTTTCAAGGGGAGGAACATTTTATGTCTCTCTATTGAACTAAACGAGTTGCATCTGGTGGTCACCCGTGTACTATCTATATTAAAATTAACTAGTCGTTGGCAGCATTACATGGCGACATACCTGTCGACATATTCGAAAAACTAAATCGAAATTGGCCGACAGTAGTAAGGAGGTGCACAAGTTGTATCTATACGCGTGCGCGAGATCCATTATATTTTTATTTTTTAAGCAATGTGTTAAGAGCAGAGACATCTTCAACTTTCCTCGGTTGCAAGAACTTGTCAAAAACAAATGAGATCCATCTTCAGCCGAACTTCCTCGAAATTATAACTGCCCACATGAAGGTTTGGAAAAAAATTGTTGAGTATTTTCCCGATATTGATTCTGAGGATCGTCTACAGCTGGATGACAAACACATTTCGTGTGACCCGAACGTAAACCACTGGGATGACAAATGAGCTTTCATCTTGCTGGAGCGTGCGAGTGAAGTATCTCTCTACTTAAATACACGAAGGGCCAAAGAAGAGTTCTGATCCAAGTATGCAGAAAAACAATCGTTGGCAATTGCATTAAAGACTGTGCGTTGAGATTCCACTTATCTATGCGAGTCTGCATCTCACGTATGCGTTACATAAACAGAGTACAAGAGTAAAACTTTCCAACGATAAATTGATTTAAGGGTTAAAATTAGACAAGCTTTTCCATAAACTTAAAAGAGATAATCAAAGAAAAAACTCAACAAAATTGCATGCGAGTAGAGATGAGCATAATTTGCATTGTGTTTTCTTGTTTTTCCTAAGAAAACCTAACATTTAACTAGTGACTCAAACCCAATTAAGAGTAGTGTGTGCCTGCGAATTGTTTTTAGCACAAAAGGTGCCACGTGAAAAAAGTTGGGAACCCCTGCTACTAGAGTTACGTTCATCCTCATCGTTATCAATCTTTGCACACCTATCACCGCCCCTAGCATTGTCCATCTAACACGCTGAACTTTAGATCTATCACATCTTATTCCAGACCATAGTCTCAACTACTATACAATTAACACAGGTACAACCCATACGGGTATCAGTGTAAGACCCTTAGGCACAGCTGCAAGACTTCTTAGTCCCTTTACATCCAGCAGTCGATTTACCATCTTCCTTCGATTCACAACTTTCCTACTATTCTCTGTCTATCGATGCCCGCGCTGTTTCATCCCGAAACGAAGTGCTCTAAAGTGCTTTAAACTCATACTCTTGTTCAAGCGAGCGAGCTCTATCTCGAGGACTGTCCTCACTTCTTTTCAAGCCCTCCGTTACCACCCTGCCATAATCTCTCTCTACCAATTCTCTTCAAAATCTCATTCAGGTCATACACAAAACCCAACCCATCATCCGCAGTATTAATAGTAGGGCCACCCTCCACTCACCTCCATTCTCCATCATTTTTCTAACACCGATTGCCGTCGCTACCCGGCGCGTGCGTGCGTAATTCTTTCCAAAACCCCACCAATAACAGATTGAATAACCATCAGGGGACATAACCACATCCAGCCTCACCCAGCGTTATTAATATTAAACCAATCACTTTTGACACCATTATTCTTACACACGCTTCGCCGTCATACTAATACATTTGTTTCCATTCAAGAAGCTTACCACCAACACCAAATATTACTAGCACCTGCCATGATAGAGCTTCCCTATAATCCTATCATACGTCTGTGGCAAGTCCATAAAACCTAAATTACAATTTACTTCTTCTCCCTCATTTTTCTCAATCATTGTGTTTCAATGTAAAGATTTGATCTAAACATCCTCTACCACTCCTAAACGTAACCCTTGTTCTCACCCATCAGTCCTTCAGTCACTCGACACACTCTTCCTACCAAAATAAGCATATATCTTCCCTACCACACCCAATAAACTAATTCCCCTAGTAATTCCTACAGTTCCCTTATCTCCCTTACCCTTAATATAAGGTTCGTATTACTGCTCTCCTCCAACCCCTCGGACTATACCCTCCATAAACCTTTATTACACAAATTCCAGATCCAATCAATCACCCATCCGCCTCCGTCTTGATCATTTCACCAGTTAATTACATCTATACCTGCAGATTTACATTCTTCAACCTTGTCCTCACTCTACCCTACCGTCTCCTTGCTGAATGACTCATCCCCAAAATACCTATCCTTCTTTGCACCATCAAACCCACACACATCACAATCACCTCTTCATACTGTGAATATTATGCAGAATCTCTGAAGTATTCACTCCACACCTCCCCCACATCCATTTCATCAGTTACAAAACACCATCCCTATTCATTATTCTAAGCAGGTTCCCTTATTCTCATTTCTTAACCTTTCCGCCGCCTTTCCAGAAAGAGCTTCCTATTCCCTCTTAAGTCCCCATTCATCCTCCTTTCCAAACTGTTCATTTACCTCTTCGTTTCTCCTACGTATGCACCTTAGTCTTCTCTTTTCCTCCTTATTTACTCCAAACATCTCTTTCTTTTGAAACTTCACTCATTGTCCTTTAGTACATTCAAACCACGCTCTTTTTTACTTTAACCGCTTGCATCAACTCTTCTTTCCACCACTCACTGATAATAGATTCTTACTTCCTACTTTTGCACATCCATATACTTCCTTTGCACTGC
This sequence comes from Trachelipus rathkii, assembly GCA_015478945.1. Taxonomy (NCBI): domain Eukaryota; kingdom Metazoa; phylum Arthropoda; class Malacostraca; order Isopoda; family Trachelipodidae; genus Trachelipus; species Trachelipus rathkii. The sequence continues at coordinate 33,784 of JABUQX010134928.1, read as the reverse complement.
TAAACAACTGCTTCCTTCAATTGCTCCCAGATTTATTCAGTTTAACTTGTTTCACATTCAACTGATTTTACTTGCGAGTGCTCTTAGATACTTATCCTTATTACCATTGTTCAACTTAACTTCTCACTCTTAATTCTACCCAGTTCTTTCCGTATCACCTCTCATCCATCCAATAGCCCCCAACTAACTTAATTTTTGCATAGAACAACATAATGATCCGATAATCCCATCCTAACCCCATTCACTGATTTAACATCTAGCACATCTTCAGCATCTCCTTTCTTCCCAGCACAAAACAATACACTTTTCACTTCGGAACCATCTCCACCTACACCAACTCGAGTATACTTAGGGATACTCTGATGTTAAAGAAAGTATTACTTACAACATACCTCTCTCCTCACAGAAGTCAATCACCGTTGCCTACCATTCTCTATTTTCTCCCGAACCATCCAAAACCTCCGGTTATACCAGCCTTTACTGAATCACCCTATCAAGCCATTTAGGCCCCCAACACAATCAATTGAAGCTCCTACTCACCCCATCAGAACATCATTCAGATTTTACCAGAAAATTGTTGCTCTCCAACATTTTCCTCAGAGGGACCATACGTCACAAAACCACACATACCTTTGACCTTCCCAAACTTAAATTTAACTATTGAATTCTAGTACTCACACACACAAAGCTAACCATAGCTCTGTACCACAGTTCCATTCATAAAATTGCAACTCCTCTCTCCCCCTCTCATCCCCCCTCTCATTCTATTCCACACCAGCACACACAGATTTCACACCACACCACTCATTTTCACAGTTTCCTTTCATCTTTGTTTGACACTGCGAGCAAATCAAATTTGCCCTTTCTAAATACATTCCATCACCTCTCTCCTCTCTCCTCAACATTTATTCTTCCGACATTCCATACCCATACGATTCATACAAATTTCGCCGAAAATTAAAAGGCCGTTTACGCGATCACGACCTTCTCTGAGCCTGCATCAGCAATTCTAGCAAGAGATAGGTGGTAGTTGGCTGCCAACCCAACTACCACCGTCCCTTAGTTGCCTTCTACGACACGCAAGACATCCGATGTGGGCATTTCTTTCTCCCCCACACATAGGGATATAAGTGAGTAGGATGTCTGTAAGATGTTGTCTAAAGAGGGGTGTGGATGTATGTGTAGATGATATGTGGATAAAATGAGTGTCAAAAGATGTTGCCTGGTGGTATGAGTGTGTGAGAAAGTGAACGCCAAAAGAGAAAGGCGAACCATTAGAAATGGGAGGTAATCTCATCGCTTCGAGTATGCGTATACTCTCACTCCAATATATATATATAGTATTAATATTTATAGATAAGATATGTAAAATCTTGCTTAATAATAATAATGTATATATAGCATATATATACTATATCTATATATATTATATATATATCACAAATATATTATATAGTACTAATATATATATATATATATATATATATATAATATATTATATAGTTTGCAAAATCGAGAGCAGCTTATTCTGTTGTGTAGAATAAATTCGATTACAATGCAGCAAGGAAATGAAGATTTCGGTTTACTTTTCATATAAAGTAAGCCAGTAACATTTGCTTAGATTAATGTTATCATAAATATACAAGCACATAGTAGCAAAAGTTTTCGACCTTAATTCTAGGCCCTCTTTCAGCTTGTTTATTACAACAATCAATAAATTAATAATATGCTGTAGCTTGTAAAAAAAGAACATTAATATACAAAAGTTTGTTTTAAGTTTTTTAAAAAAAGGTGAGGAGTGCAGAATGTTTGTTATGATGGAGCGTATGCAGTGCAGTTCTTTTCGTCTGTATATTGTAAATTAGTTAGAATTAGCTATTGCTAGATTAGATTCAGAAAGTTTTCTAGTTGTAGATTATCGAATGTGAATTAATGGTCGTCTATCATGGTTAATTTTTGTTATGACTTATGGTGTGGATCTATGAAGTGGTAAGGTGCAGAATTAGGGTTAGCGCGAGAAGCCATCTTATGGCTTGTAGAATTGCGTAAATCGGAAAACCATTTCTTTCTCCGATGTATAAGTTGTTTAACAGTTGCACAGGAATTTTGCTTTATACACACATTGGGAGTAAAGGAATCAGAATAGGTGCGGAGGTTTGAAGATTTTTTGAAAGGAAGTACATTGGAGGAAGAAACAGGATAGATTTGTGGGTAGGAATTTTACACATGTTGTGAGATGTGGGCTAGAGGAGATATGAAGTGTGTGTGTGTGTTGTCTTGTCTTCTTGGATTAGTGTAAAAAGTGTTCTTTGCTTTACAGAGGGCATGATTAAGATAATTTACGAAAAGTTGAAGAAATTAAGTTTAATTCGGATTGCAATTGGAGGGAAACAAATCCTAGTTGCTCTAAGGAAAAGAAGAAGATAAAGTGCTAATTTTAGTGTTTAGAGAGTGGGAAGAGAACCAGTGAATATAATTAGGGTTGGCAGTAGGTTTTCTGCCAACCCTAATTATATTCACTGGTTCTCTTCCCACTCTCTAAACACTAAAATTGGCACTTTATCTTCTCTTTTCCTTAGAGCACTCAGGATTTGTCCCCCCCTCCAATTGCAATCCGAATTAAACTTAATCTCTTCAACTTTTCGTAAATTATCTTATCCACACCACATCATTAATAATGCCCTCCGTAAAGCAAAGAACACTTTTTACACTAATCCAAGAAGACAAGACAACACACACACTTCATATCTCCCTCTAGCCACCACATCTAACAACATGTGTAAAAAATTCCTACCCAAATCTATCCTTGTTTCTTCCTCCAATGTACTTCCTTTCAAAAAAGTCTTCAAACCTCGCACTCATTCTGATTCCTTTACTTCCTAATGGTGTACAAAATTCCCTGTGCCAACTGTAACAACTTATATCTGTGGAAAACACATGCAGTTTCCCCAACGCAAGTTATCAACATAATATGACTTCTCCAGAAGTAACCCTAAGTTCTGCCCTTACCCTTCATAAACCACACATAATCATACTATTACACATTAACCGACAGACACCCATTATTCACATGATATCTTTACACTTAGAAACATTTTCTGAAGTTCCATTATTGCATAAACTAATTCTAACAATTACAATATACAAGGAAAAGACTCACAATTAGATCCCATCATAAACAACATTTCTGCACTCTCACCGTTTTTCAAAAACTGACAACCCAAACTTTGTTAAATTAATTTGTCATAATTTTATATTTTAATTTTATATTTCTTCATATTATTTAATAGTTGATGGTATTAACACAGCTGAAGGTAGGGCCTAGAATTAGTCGAAAGCTTTTGTTACCCATCTTTAATAAATTTACGAATAAAAAAAATTAAGAACTTAATTTTTCTTCTATTCCAAAGGAATCCACTAGTCTCTTCTAGTATTAAGCATTGTTAATTCATATTATAGATATATATATATATATATTATATATGTTATATACTATATATATCTATCAATATATAGATATAATATATATATATATATACTATATAATATATATATATATCCCGGTATATATAAAATCTGTAGAAATTAAACTCTCTCAACATAATGGATTTGTTTTTCTTCAATTATGTAAATTTTAGAAAATTTTATTTACTTACATGTATAGGCCAGCAAATAACATTTTAAAGTACCTAAAATAACACTTTTTTTTTTATTTGAACCTAAAACTAGATGAATATATGTTGCTTTCTGGAATATTGTTTTTTGAAAAGTATTTTTTTCATCTATTTCCTGTCCTTCTTCCTCTGCTAAAAATTGGTTTTCTATTCAGAATAGAGCTTTTACACGTATCTTATTTAAAGAGCTCTTGACATGTACATATGTCTAAATTGCATGTCTCCGACAATCATGAGAGAAGATAAGAAAATTCTATCTTGGGAGTGAGCCCAAATGTAAATTTCCCCCAAAATTGTTGCGTCATTCATATCTCTCTGATCCCCTCATCCGATTTGTGATGAAATTTTGAAATTTTGATTTTGGTTGACTAATACTACACCCTTACACACCAAAGTAAAACAAATCGCCCAGCTGATTCTCCACAGGGAAGCCACTACTAATATATATAATATATAATATATATATATATGATATATAGTATATATATATACTTATATATATATAGTATATAGTAGATATATAATATATTATTTATAATATAATAATATTATACCTAATATAAATATACTATATATATAGTGTAATATATTTTTATTTATTTATCTTTATTATTGGCTAAGCACGTGTTCCCGCAAGATTTTCAGGATGGTGTCAATCGGCCTGCCGCCTCTGGGCGATTCCACAGGGTTCGAGAAGAGAATTAGGAGAGGGGGGGGCGTCCGAGAGCAGGCACCCCACGAAGGAGCGGTTTTGCTTTCTTTATTTTGTTTTTCTGGTTTTGGGAATTTGTGACATCTGGTGGCAAGTGAGGGAATAACATTGTCTAGTTTGATATCTATATTTATATGCACGAGCCCCGGGTGGTTACCTGATCTGTTCCGGGCATGCACGATGTGGCCTCTTCTGGACAGCGTTCTTCTATTGGGAGCTTTGTGGAGGGGTGTTTAGCAAATTGTTAGTTTGGCGGTTTTGTAGTGATGTGTTGTTAGTGTATGGATAATCCATACCTAAATTGGGAGGGTGGAGGAGGAATTATGTTTGACTGGTTGTAAGAGAATTGAAACTGGTTGTAAGAACGTGGGAATTTAGTCTTTGTCGGGGGGTTTTTTTTTTTGGGAGGGAAGGAAATTTGGTTTTGACAAGGGTGAGTATGGATGGTGTTATTTGATTAGAATTGAGTCCCCACATCTCCGTGTGGAGATGGGAGGAGAAAGCTTTTATCGTGTAAATTTGGATTGGGGGGTTTTTGTCGCCAATCCTGGATAATTCTGAGCTTTTTTGAGAATTTTGAATTTATTTTTAGGGTAACTGACCTTTTGTAGGTTCCTGCCTTACCGATTCCTCATTAAAAAGACTTCGGTCTTTTATATATTTTTGAAATTTAAATCATGGCTAACAATCTTCTTTCGTCCGAAAATGACGTTAAACTATTTGAATCAGTACAAAGCGAACGTCTTATTCTTAGATGTCTTACTGATCAGACCATCGAGGACATCAGCCAGTTGTTAGCCAATCCTAAACTTGATTTTGACAATATTCAATCCTCAATTAACAGATTAGAAATTATCGATGTCCAATTAAGTCGCTCGGACGATAAAATTTGGTGCTTCTTAACTGATGAGGCCCATCTCTTAGACGATGAGGAATGTGGCATTCTTCACGTCGCAATTTTGGACTGCGTCAGTGCCAAATACCAAGTAAAAAATTTTAACCTGGAATATCAAAGAGAGCCTTTGATGTTCCCGGTTAAAATTGGAAAAGTGGAAAATTCCACAACCGTCGAGAGTTCTTTCGACTTCAAACAAAAGAACTTTGCTATGAAACCATAAATAGTGTTAAAGGAGCAATATCCTTTAACACATAAATTATTAAACGTGATTAAAAAATTAAAATTTTATAAAGGTTGAACTTGAAAAGCTCAACCCCTTACAACTTACATCAACGTTCCCTTTCTTCTAAAAACTCACTTTGCTAAAACCACTGCGAGTGTGTTTATTTATTAATAAAAAACACCACATCTGATCTAGAATTGAAATATCGTAAAATCATTTGTTTCCTATGTTCTAAAAAAAACATCACGCCTTCAAGTGATCCAGAAGAATTTATTGAGTCTACTATTAATAGTATTTCCAGCAAGGAAGATACTACTACTACTACTACTACTACTACCAAAGGTCAGAATAAGGACCCCAATGAGGTCTCCATATATGACACTAATAAAATTAAAATTATTATTAAAGAAAACAGGGTTCTCTTGGGAGATACAAAAATTATTAAAAATTTAAATTCTATTTGCTCTTATGATCCCCTTCTTGCTAAGAAATGGGAGAAATTTTTTGAACATTCTTTCAATTTTAGAACTTCTTCCAATTCATCTGTGTATGGTAGGAAGGCTTCTCTTTTGAATATAATTACTTTCTCTTCATAAGAAAATGAGGGGAAGCTCTTTATAAAAATTTCCTTTCCAGAGCGAGGAAAGGAAACTATTTTTGAATTATTAATGAGGGATTGTTCTTTTTTTTCTCTCTCTCTCCCGACCAAGTGGAGAGGAGAACTTTTGTGTCAAATTTATCTACATCTACATCTACATCTACACCATCTCCGAGGTAGGACTTTCGCCGTCAGTTGGGTAGGCATCTTCTTTCTTTTGGCCTCGAAACTCTTGATCCCGGAGCACTATCCCGGAGCACTTTAGGAAACTCTTTCTCTGCACAATGATTTTCGATGCTAGTCCTTGAGTTATATACTCTCAGGTAGGGTTTTCACCCTTTCAAAGGAACTAACATCTTCCATTTGGCCTTTAAAATCGTTCTCCAAGACCTCTTTTGAAGATCGTGCTTTTATGAGCAATAGTTTTCGATGCTGGTCCAGGAGTTATTCAAGCAGAAATAGTAAAGGACTGGGTTGCTAGCCCTGTCACCCAAGAACTGGGCGAAGAAAGTCTTCTTATGTCCAGATTGCGTCAAATATCCATTCTTCTTTATCAATTTTATTATATCATTTATAAGAGCAAATACTACCACTTGTTCCTTTCTCTCCGGTAGAAGGAACCATTCTCATTTCTCCTTCAGTAAAAGGAGAATTTTAAAATCCAAAATTAAACAACAACCTTGGAAGACTTCCCATTATCAAATTTTGTCACCAGTTTCCTCCTCAAAGAAGGAGAAGTTTCTTCGTACTGAAGAAGGAGGGTCCTCTCCTTTGAGTTGAGAGTTCTTTACCTTACCACCAATGGGGATAGGTTGATCTTGTCACCTGGGAGTCTCAATCTTCTCTCACCCTACCACAACATTTTTAATACCTCTTTAACTAAAGTGAAATTCACTTTTTGAGGAAAGACAGGACATTACAGCGACAGGTTTTTTTTGTCACTCCTCCCCGTTAAAATTTTGATAAAAATGGAAACAACCCTCGTGCCCTCTTTAAATGTTCCTCTGAGCCTGATGTTCAGAGACCTCGTCATCAGGTTCTGGGAAAACTTTCAGGTCCCACTTCAACAGCAACTGGGATCACTCAAATCAAGTCAGAGTCGGATTTGCAAAACAATGTTCCGGTTTTGAAACTTTTTGAGCGGTCTCCAAATTTATGTAATTAACTTTAGGGGGTAAGAGGTTTAGAGCCACCTGTTTATATCTCTATCTTCCCCTCATCAAATTGTCTTATTTAAATACTATGGATTCGTATTTATTCTTGTTCATCCATAAGTTTATGGGTGAATCATTTTCTTAATAAAAACTAGTTTGATCACGTGCTATCATTCATTTATTATTTATTTTATATTTAGTTAATAATTAATTTATCCTTTTTCTCTCTCTCTTTGCAACATTATTCCCGGCGCTTAGAACCTTGTGTCATGTTCCTTGATCCCTTTCAGGCGAGAAAACACAGTCTCCACTTCAATTAACATTTATTACAATTAAGCACACATTACACTCGCAGTAATATCTCATCTTTTGTACAATTACATAACCCTTTAAATATTTCTTCCTCTCATTCTCATTTAATATTGATTTGTGATATCCTTTCCACTTGTGTCTTCAATGGATTCATTCACTCCCTTGTGGGTTAATTCATCTTTTTTGGTCACTTTTAGTGTTCAGTCATTTGAACCCTCAAACTCTCCTGCCCTGCTCAATCTCCTCAAAATCACATTGCTCTCATATGACGAGTGTATATGGGCTTTATTGGATGAATATCTTCCATTAGACAAAGTATGTGAACTGTGTTGATAGTTAAATTTTCGTCATTAATAGGAGATCATGCCCAAAACCCTCAGAATTTCGAGACTTAATTTTATTAGTCATGTCTTTTCATTTACTTTTAACATGTAAAGATCTAGAGCGGTGGCTAACGGGAAAAGTTGGTGTCTGAAGTCCTTTGAGAAAGACAACATCCATTAACCCTATTGGTAATATTTGAGCATTCCGCAAACAAACAGAATTTTCGTGAAATACAATAAGGTATTGAAACATCCATCAAAGTTTGATAAACTGAAGCTTTATATTTTAAAGTGAACTGAACTCTCACATTTAAAGTTTATAGAATTTGGGAAAATTGTAAGACTTACCACTAATAATCTAGTACCTGCAGTATATCTCTTTAATGAGTACGTCACGAAACAGCAGACAACTCAAGTATATCTATCCTCTCATGGGATTCCTATGCATTCCTAGTTATGCTAGGGTGTTGGTTCCGAGACAGTTTGTGCAAGACGGAGGAGCTGGGGGTCCACCAGGAGTAATACTATTTAGTGATTCATTCAATCCTTTCCTTAAATCACATCTTAGTGTTGAATGAGAATATCTTTTAAACTTAATGTGCACATTTGCATTCAGCAAACATGTTTTTTACATTTTTTTGATGGGGGTTCATTTTTTTGGGCTGGAAGGTTCTTATTACATTCTGCTCATTAAAATGCAACTAATAAATCTTAAAATTAATTAAAGATTCAAAGGATGATAGGCTGAGCCTGTGTATTAAGAACTATACTGGTATATTAAGAAATCAACTTAAAAAACTATTATTTATAATTTATAATTTGTGTTTATAATAATAATTCCGGATGATTTGGTTCTTGTGGCGAATCTGAAAGAAGTTTGAGAAGATTTGTAGAAGTTTGGCAGGGTGTGTAACAGGAGGGGTTTTAAATAAACGTAGATAAGAGAGAAGGTTATGATTGTGAGTAAGGAGGAGAGTCCACTTTGTAACGTTATGTTAGATGATGAGCGGCTGGAACAAGTGTCCTGAGTTTAAATATTGTAGGGTATCGTGTTGGACGAGGAAGGGAACGAGATGATGCAGAGTCATAGTAGGCAAAGTTGTGATGCAGGAAGTATGGCTGGTGCAATCAATGCGTCGTGGTGACTGTAATAAGGACTAGAGTCGGCTATGCGGCTAGGTGTGTGTTGCTACTATGTGTTATTGTATTCGTAGTGCAGACTGGTCTGTGGAATACAGAAGTTAGATGCTAAAGTGTTCAATTGCTTCCGATGGACGAGATCTTTATCGATAGTCTTAAATGGGCGGCTACGTGTGAGAAGAATTGATAAATGGAGGAAATGAATGTTTTAAGAGTTGTGTGGTGTGAAATAAGGGTAAAAAAAGAATAAATGAAATAATGTTGCAGATGTCTTGTCATGTTGAAAAGGATGATATGATAGGTCGGTTGGTTAAAGCGCGATTATAGTGGTGGAGTGTTTGGGCAACGACGGTCTGGGAGAACCAATAAAAAAAGTGGATGAGTTTCAGTAAAGGGAATGTTTGCATAATAATTACAGTATATTATTTATATATATATATATATATTATATATAGGGTGTCTATATCGTGATATATAGTATATATATATATAACTATATTATATATTATATATATTATAATATTAATATTATTATATATATTATAAGTAATATAATATAATGATATATATATGTATATTGTATGCTATATAGTCCTTGTACTTCCATAATGATGGAGTGGGGTGCATAAATACGCACGATAAATAAGATAATCAAGTAGATCACTATGTTAATCTAACAAGGAAAAGCCCCTCAAATACCATAAAGTGAAGGCTATTGAGCAAATGTCAAAAAAATCAAAATCCACCCTAGGTCTTTCACAGGAATCACAACGGACCCTTCCACTATTGTATTCTCGTCATGTACCTTCATCCCTATGAAAGGCCCACAACTATACTGTCGCTTACAAAATCCCGCCATTCCCTCCTATTATGAACCTTCTTCTCGCCTCTGCAAACTCACATTCTTTTCCTTTACGACATTCTTTAATGACTGCAATCCTGCAATTTATGCAACTTCCTACTGTAAAACACTCCAGTCATCAATTCCCTTTTCCACTCAACATATAGCATAATATTTAAACTCGGATAGCCTGTTCTAATTGCTCATCACACTCACTACATTCACGCATGATTTCATCACTACGAACTCTTTGTTCTAAACTCAATTATATCAGACCCACTCTTAACTACATTTATCTTTCAACCCTCTCCTTTTACCCCGCCCTGCAAAACTATTCTACGTATATCCTGTTCAACTTTTTTCCGATGGCCACACAAAATACATGCAATCATCGATAATAAGTTCCAATTCTCCACCGTTCACCTACACTCCCTACCTGCTGACCTCTTTACACGTCATTCATATACATATTAAAAAGCCAACTGTCTCACTCCTCTCTCACCAACGGCCGAGATTACCGCACAAGCCCTGTCCCTGCAAAGCCTCTCTCAACGGATCTGTCTCAGTAAAGTGTTCCTCTTCCAACTCATTACTGAATAGATCTTTTTTTGGCTTTCTCATCCGACGCAGGCACACATCCCTCCACCGTACTTCTGTGGTGCTCCTAACAGTCTTCTTAACTTCCAGTGACAGCCATGAGAACGCCTCGGCTAGGACCTATCTGCCTCGTTCAATCTTTGGACATGACCATACCACCTCAGCTGTTGTCTGACTCACAATCAGTCAATCAGTGGGTTACTATTCCAAGCCTCAAGCCTAAGTTTCGCATATTTTTTCTTCAGTTGCCCCTGCTCCTCTCTGCTCATTCCCATCGATCAGCTGCTAGTATCTCTCCAACTCCTGTTGCCTACCACCTTGCTTTTTATTCTGGTGGTAGAGTGGTCTTAGTTCGACCAATATACACCTCTCGAAAACTTGTTTATCTCTCTTTAAGTTCACTAGGCATTTATCCATCCAGCGTTTAACAGTAATATGCTCAGCTATAACTTTCTACTGGTCTTCAGCCTTTTCCCCTCTATCACGATGTCAAGCACCTCCCTTTCTCTAGAGATCTTCATTCACCTTTCAGTCTGTTTCTTTGCTCATTAAACCACTATCAGGTTATTTAACTATCATTTTCAACATCTAAACAATCCATACTCTTCAACTAAAAGTAATGGATTTTGTTTTTTTTTTTTTTTTCTCTGCAGGGGGTAGTTATGGGCCGATGTAGGTGATGCTCTAAGGTTAACTGTTTTTGGGAGGATGCGAAGGGACTTCTTCGCATTAAGGGGTATTAAGGGAAGTAGGCTTGCGTGCTTGCGTGCGTTGGGAAGGGGGGCGGGAGCTTTCCTTTCAGCTTACATCATTGTTCTCTACTGTTATTTTTATTTCCCGCGCGCTTTGTTAGCATCCTACGTTTATTTTCATCTGTGGGAAATGAGTCCCTATTACGATGAAAGTATTATCATCAATATATAATATTATATATATATATATATATAGTTAGTAATATATTATATATTTATATATATATATATATTATATATAATATATATATTTATATATATATATAGTATATATATATATATTATATAATACATAATATTATTATAATATATATATATATATATATATATATAATATATATATATATATATATATATATATATAGTATTAATAATCTCTAACGTAGCGGATAGCGGATAGTATATATATATATATATATTATATATCCGCATGATATATTTTCTATATTTTAAGATACTATGTTTTTATAATATTTTACATATAAACATTTCGGCTTTTCTAGTATAACGAATATAAACCGCCTCATGACGCGGGCTGAGTTGCAGACTCTCATTGACAAAGACGTGGTTCAAATCTTTCCGTTAGCAGTTGGACGTTTATCTACTCTGGGGCAAGAATTAAAACTCACTGCGACGCTGTGGTGGCACTGTTTGGGATAGGCCGGCTTAAAGTTTGATTTCTGTCGGTCCCCCCGTGTTTACCGCTCTTAACTAGGGGATACAAGCACGTTAAAAGGTAGTTATATATATATAGATATATCATATAATATGATAGCTACGTTCACAAGACTGAAGATTTTGAATTTGATTTCCCTGACATTTCCTGAACTATCCCTGACCAAAATTCGCAAATTTCCCTGATGCACGTGTTTGTGTACTTTTAATCGATAAAAATATCTATGAAACATCGATCAATCCTACTTTTACTGCGATTTCAAAAAGTTAAACCCATGATGCCTGAATATTATACTTTTGATATTTTATTCCATCAATGGATTGAAGTTAAAATAAATTTTTATTTGTTTTAGTAATCAGCCTAATACCAATCTCATAGCCGTCCAACGTCACCCCTTTTTTTATTTTTCCAAAAAGTACACAGTTTTATTTATACAAAAAGGAATAAATTAAAGAAGCTTACATTAATTGACTTAGGCTGAACTAACGTCCATCTGGGATTCCAACACCACAAAGTTCTAAATGGGCGAGATTTAGGTTAACTTTTCTTCTCAAGTCTTGAAATTTTGATTTTATTCCAGCGTCTTCTTCTGTCAAACGTCTTCAGCTTTTGCATCTTCTCTGCTCTTCAAGTGTTATAGATCTGTATTGAATAATTTTTCTTTCTTTCAACCTTTTTATTGCTCTTGACTTGAACTCCAAAAGAAGATCTGCAAGATGTTCTTACTATTCTTCCTATGGGCAGCTTCTTACATTTGTCAACATTCTTTGAGTTAGGTTTATGAATAGCTTTCTATGATTCTATAGCATGTGCACTGTTCTTTGAGAAATCAGACTATTTCTTTCAGCCCTTCTCCACTAAATATTGCTTAATTATAGAACTCTCCCTTCCACTGTGGCCATTTCCAGTGCGAAAATATAGTCCTAATTAATATTGCCACAAGTTCCACATAAATTGATTTCCCAGGTCTAATGTAAGAAAAAACTAATCAAAGTCTCTTAGAAAGACAATCACCAGCCAAAAATATTTGAATTATTCAGTGGGTACGAATGAGCTTCACTGCCAAGTAGAGTGTATTGTGCTTTGCTTTCTAAGAAATTGGGAGCGGTCCATAGTTTAATATGATGATTTGGAAAGAGCTCCCTAGCCCATTTTAAAATGTTGAAGCTATCCGCACACTCTGGACATATCATTAATTGTAAATGTTTCCACCATTATCTGCACCGAGTTTAAAGACCATTTTTATTCAATCTACCACCTTTAATGCGCCATTCACTATCTTCAGATTCTGTAACATCATCTTCTATGCAAAGAGAGATGAACTGATTGAGTAAACTGAGTTATTGGTTAGGTTATTAATAGAATCATCAGCGTCTTTACAAATCGGTTGATGTATGCACTAAAAAAAGTTGATGAAGCAGTACATTCTTCAGGCACTACAACTTTTCACTATATTTGTATTTAGGAAGATGTAACGGAAAAAGTGTTAGTGATGTTGTCCTGCTGAGTTTTGACTTAAATTCGGAATGAGTTTCCATCTTGAAATGGAACTTCGGCTTGGCGCCGCCATGTTAATAACAAAGTTCTTTTACATACTTTCAGTTACTTGGATACTATCAGGTCCTTTACCCAACCACCCGATAAACTGTGGTTCAGTTTGACGTCCAACCACTGGTGGTTAAAGTTAGTTTTTGTTTGAAATCTGATTAAATAAATAATAAATACACTTCAGCACATATAAATCAAAATCACTTCTTCAAGACCTAAATAAAAACACATTAAACAGTCTTAATCCCTAAAAAGAAAAAAATAGTAACCTTATTTAAACATTAAGTCATACAGTCTAAAACACATCCATACGCCAATCACCTCAATCAAAAGGATGAACTTGGAAACAACCTCGTAAAAACAGAAAAGAAAATGTAGGTAAATAGTGAACTAAAAATAGAAAAGAAACAGGATAGAAGTATATTATGGACATTCCTTCCTCGCCCAGCCTTTTCATTCACTTATCAAATACACCTCTTATTCCACAATTATACAGTCAGGGACAAAAATATTCAAAAAATATGCAACTTGGTCATGGATCATTCTTCATGTTTTGAAATTTTTTTAAAATTTCCCTGACTTTTTTGGAGTTTCAGGGAATTTCCTGACTTTCAGCATATCTTAAACGTTTCCCTGACTTTCCGCTGACTAACTTTTTTTTTCCCTGAACTTTCCTGCTTACCTTGCCCTACTTCCCAAAACTGTGAACCCTGATTATATATAGTATATATGTATATAATAATAGTTAATATATATATATATATATATAATATATATATATATTATATATATATATATATTAGTAATAATATATATATATATATATAAATATTATATATTAATATAATATATAATTAAAGTATTATACTATATATATATATATATATATATTAATTAATATATAGTATATTATATGAGTATTATATATATATATATCTAAATTATATATATATATATATATATATATAAAGTATAAGCTCGACCTGAATCATAATCAAAATTAATCTTTTGCAGTATTTTCTATTGTCAATTCTGTTCCATGTTCTTAGTCCAAGTATTTGTAAATTAATAATTTTTATATAGCAGAATCATAAGCACTATTTATATTTAGAATCACTAAGATTATCTAAAATTTTCATTATTCTTCTAAAAAAAATAAATAAAGAAAAATTAAGCGATTAAAAATATATTATTTTTTTATAAAGTTTTGAGTATAATTATAAAATTTAACACAATATATTTACTAAAATTAAACTTGAATTTATATGAAAATTGGGAAGGTGTATCCAAATTGTTTAATTTACTTAATATAAATGACTCAACATATTTGCTAGGATTATATTATAGTAATTGAAAATAATAATCGCTGCCAAATTAAGTTTGTGGATTTTAATTATAGGCAGAAATTATCTATATAAACATGAAACTTGCGCTAGGAATGGTTTTCAATTCTTTGCTTGTTTCTTTTAAGGAAATTTGGAATAGGGATGTAACTTGACGAAAATTAGTATGAAAAACGTTAATAAAGAGGAAGAATCTAAAATCAAAAATAAGAATTTTGCAAATCTATTAGTTTAAACTGTTATTATATAGGTCTCCTTATTGCTATCAGAAATGCAAAAAATGATTCAATGTTTTTGTTAATACTTGGTTTTAAGGGGTTGATAAAAAAGCAAATCTCCTATGAGTGGGGCTCCGGGATTAAGAAGTTTGGCACACCCTGGTTTAAAAAAAAAAGAAATGATGGCAGAAAGTGATTATGATCACCTGTCATTTGCTTCCCAATAACTTGGGGTAGGGTGCTCAAACATGCACTGGGAAACCGAGGCATGCATGAGCCTTTCTTTGATATAAATATAGTAGTTAAACCCCAACCCAGCTACCACTATAGACAGCGACTGTGGTAGGGAAGAATTAAAATGAGACAAGGAAGAAGACTAAAAGAATGCGTATGTACAAGGTCATCATACTAAGCTTCAGGTGGTCGAGGATGCTACAAAAATCTCCCCTAGTATTGGTTCGTATCACCTATACTAAGTTCCAAGTTGCAACATCCAGGGAACATGCACTATAACAAAATCAATACCACGTACTGCGGGGATAATTATTATATATATTATATATATATATTTTATATATATATATATATTAATATCATATTATATATATATATATTATATATATAATATATAATATATATATATAATATATATATATATATATATATATAATACTATTATAGTATATCGCGACTTCCACACTTCCTTAATCTCATATTCTATTCTTACTTTACATTTACTTTCAATACCCCTTCTTTACACAGACTACACATTTTAATATATATAGTATATATTATATAATAATATATATAATATATATATATTAATAATAATATATATTATATAGTGAAATACTCGTGCCGCAGGAGGTTGAGTCACCTGCCTCTCATAGAGAGGACCTGGTCTCATCCTCCGCGTAGCAATTGGGTTTTATCTAACTAGGGGCAAGAATTAAAACCTTGACTACGAACACGTTGGTGGCGCTGTTTGGGATAACTGCCCTTAAAGTTCGATTTCCTGTGTCCCCGTCCGTTTATCTCCCTGCATAGGATAAGCACGATAAAGGTAGTATTTTTTGTTCTATATATAATATATATATAATATATAATATATATTATATTACTATTATATATATATAATTATATAT
The DNA here is from genome assembly GCA_015478945.1 of Trachelipus rathkii. Lineage (NCBI taxonomy): Eukaryota > Metazoa > Arthropoda > Malacostraca > Isopoda > Trachelipodidae > Trachelipus > Trachelipus rathkii. Next base: position 17,630 of record JABUQX010134928.1, on the reverse strand, counting down.
TATATATTATTAATATATATATATATATATTATTATATATAATATATATACTGTATATTTATTGCTATATATTATATATATATATATATATAATATATATATATATATAGATATATATATATATATATATATATATATATATATTATAGTATCTGAGAGTAATCTAATTTTATTTAATTTTTTTGAAATTATTTGAAAACTAATGGTACTTAATTTTGCTTAATTAATAGATAATTTTCACTTGTTAAAATTAGATTTTATGTTTTATTTTATATTTTTTTAAACCAACAAAAATGTTTTGTTTTTGTTTTATTAAATTACCTCTTTTGTAATATTAAAGAGATTTTTAAATTACAAAAACCCTTCTAGGGAAATATGTGTTATATGTTAAATCAGTTATATCAGTTATAATATATATATTATATAATTATATATATATATATACTATATATATGATATTGTAAGTATATATATTATATATTATATATATATTATAGATATATATGATAAAAAAAGGATGGTATAAACAGGTGTTTTGGGGTGTCGGGAGAATAAGAGAAATGGTAGGAAGGTGAATTGATTTCTGTTGAAGGAGAGAGGTATGTGTGTAAGTAATACTTCTTAAACACGAAGAAGTATCCCATAAGTACTACTAATGTTGGTGGTAGGTAGAGATGGATCGAAAGTGAAAAGTTATATTGATTTTGTGTTCTGTGAAGAGTGAGATTTGCAAGGATATGTGGATGTTAAATCATGAGGTGTTTAAAAATGGGATTATCGGATCATTATGTTGTTCTATGTGAAATTGAAGTTAGTGGGGACTTGGAATGAGAGGAAGGCTCTTCTGAAGGGAAGAGGGTAAAATTAAGAGTGTGAAGTTAAATGAACAGGTTAATAAGGATAAGTATGTAGAACGCTCGCGAATACAATCAGTTGAATGTGACAAGCTGAAACTAAATATAGCTGAAGCAATTGTTAGCTAGTGCAAAAGAGTTATTGTGGGGTGCTAAAGTAGGAGTAAGAATGCTGTAACAGTGGGTGGAATGCAAGAGGGATGCACTTCGGTTAAAAGTAAAATATAAAAAAAGGTGTTGAATGTACCTAAAAGCAAATGACTGAATTTCATAAAGCAAAAAGCTTGTAATGGATAAGAGTGAAAAAAGAAAAATTGCTAAAGATGCATGACGTAAGAGAAAAGAAGCGGATAAGAACAGTGTTGGAAGAGGATAATGGACTTAATACAGGGAAAGGAAGCTCTTCTGGAAGGAAAAGCGCGAAAGGTTAAAAAATTAGAATAATGGGAACCTGCTTAGAATATGAATATGGATGGTGTTTTTGTAACTGATGAAATGGATGTGATGGAGTGTGGAAAGAACACTTCGAAAAATCTGTATAATAATTGGCAGTAATGATGAGGTGATAGTTAATGTTGTGTGGGTTTTGGATGTGCATAGAAGGATAGTATTTTGGGATTGATTGCGTATTATGCAAAGAGGGAAAGGTAGAGGAGATGAGTTTGAAGATGGTACTCTTGCAGGATAGATGAAATTACTGGTGAATGATTAAGAACGGAGGCGAGATGTTGATTGATTGTATTTGAAGTTGTGTAATAAAGCGTTTATGGGAGGTATTAGTTTCGAGGGATTGGAGAGAGCATAATCAGGCATAGTCTTAATATTAAAGTGAGATAAAGCAACTGTCAGAAATTATAGGGTATTTAGTTTATTGAGTTGTAGGGAGGAAGATATATTGCTGGTGTTTTGGGTCGAAGAGTGCGCCGAGTGACTGAAGGACTGACTGGTGAAGAAGAAGGTGCGTTTAGGAATGGTGTGGTAGAGGATTGTGGATCAAATTTTGGCATTGAAATGATAAAGAAAATGAGGGAGAAGGAAAATAAATTGTATTTAGGTTTATGGATTTGCAACAGGGTTGACAGGTTAATATGAAAGGTCTAGCCACGTGTTAGGTGAAAATACGGTTTTTGTTGTGTGATAGGCTTCTGATGAATCAAAGTATATATGACGATAGGTGGGGGGCGTCGTGTAAAATAAGATGGTGTCAAAAGTTGGATTGGTTTACGTAATTATTAGCGGAGTGAGGCAGGGTGTTGTTAATGTCTCCTTGGTTAATCATTTGTATATGGATGGGTTATGAAAGAATTGTAAGGTGCGTGACAAGAAATGGTGTTAGAATGAAGGAGATGAGTGGAGGGTGAACTACCTATTTAATGCTGGGACGTGATTTGGTTTTGTTGGCGAATCTGAAGATTGAGAGGTTTGGTAAAGGATTTGGCAGGGTGTGTAAAATGGAGGGTTTCAAGGTAAACGTAGATAAGAGTAAGGTTCTGGTTGTGAGTGAGGACAGCTCCTCAGTGTGAAGTTATAGTTCAATTTGAGCCTCTGGAACAAGTGTCTGAGTTTAAAATATTTAGGGTATATATGTTGGATGAGAAGGGAAGGATGATGCAGTAGTTAGTAGGACAAGTTGTGATGGTAGGCAAAGGGTGGCTGGTGAATTAAATTGTTGGTGACTGTTAAAGGGAACTAAGTCTTTAGTGCGCTAGGTCTTACATCGGTATTGTTGTGTACCTCCGCTGTTATTGCTAGTAGTGAGACTATGGTTGGAATAAGAAGTGTATAGATTTAAAGTTCAATGTGTTCAGATTGACAATCTTAGGGCATGTTAGGTGTTGTGAGAAGAATTGATAAACTCAGGAATGAACATATTAGAGCAGTTGTGTGGTGTGAAGAAAGGGGTAACCGAGAGAATAAATGAAAGTATTACGATATTTTGGTCATTGGAAAGGATGAATGATAGTCGTTTTTAGTGGATGTATAGTGGCGGTGGGTGAAAACCGACACGCTAGGAAACGAAGGAAAATAGTGGATTTGAATCAGTAAATCGAATCGTCTAAAGAACGAGAATGTGAGTTTGGCAGAGGCGAGAATAACAGGTAAACTAAAAGAATGGCGGGGTTTGTGAGGGGTTATGGTTGTGGCCCACCTTGGGCCAAGGGATGAACCCCTTACACCTGACGCATTTTACCATAGTGAAGGGTCCGTTTCGCAGGCCCGTGAAGCTAAATAGGGTGGATTTGCATAACTGCGAACGAGTGCCTTACTAATTAATGGTCACAAGAGGGGGGGTAGGCTAGCTTTCTTTCCGATTTTGTCATATTCTTCCTACGCTTTTCCTTTTTCTGTGCTTGTTCCGGCACTTACCCAATCTTGGGAGAAAGAAGATAGGTGAGAAATATATATATGTAACGGGGAAGTTGATAGGGGTAATCAACGTAACTCCAAGACGTTAGTAAATAAGAGAAAGAGAAAAATACTCGAATTAAAATAAGGTATAATCTAACAAATACATTTTAGTCGTCTTTGAAAAGCGTTCAGCAGATTCTTCAGAAAGCTTGAGAATACGTCGTTTGAAACCAGGAAAAGGTACTTCCGGATAGGAGAGCGAAGTATAGGTATTCCTAGCAGTAAGGTAACTTCACTGGACCCGAGGTTTTGCATGGACAGCAGCAAAGCCTTGAGAATGATGTTGACATCTAAGACGCACTTTTATGGTTTAAGACTGCAGACGACACTTTACTAAAGATGACTTATGAAGATTAAGAATAACAAGTTTATATTATAAAGAAATAAATGGAAGGTGAAAGAAAAGAGGATGTACTAAACAAGCTTTACTAAAGTTAAATACTAATATTAAGGTATCCTGGACACGGATACAAAGTGGGTTATAATCCACAAGTATAAATCCCTTTAAGGGATTTCAGTACAAAGGAACTATTAATAAATTTATAAATTTAGACGGACCTTGACAATGGTCACAAATGTATAGAATTAATTCGGAGATTATCAATAATGGATATATAGGTATTAATAATGAAGAACATATAAGGACCTGGACGGTGGTCACGAGAAAAAGCTATAATTAAACAGAGGTTAGATTTCTCTAAAAATAATGCACGAATCGCTGAGAAACCGAGTTAAGTTGGACAAACAAGAAATAATTGGACAGCCAAGCATATATTGGGCTGTTTTGGACGTGTTTATACACTCAAAATCAAGTACTTATCTTTGGCAATAAATCAAGTGTGCAATAATTGATCCTTGATCCAATTTTAGACTCAATGGATAATTTCTATATTATTTTCATGTTAACAGAAGATACGTTTGAACTCTTCTAATGGCGGTTAAATCACACTGAAGAACTCAAGATTTAAACAAGGTAAGTAGTAGTTAGATGTAGATTCGTAAATAGGATTTCTTTAACAATGGTTGACAAGATTTCTAAAGATTCTTCTACAGAAGCAAGTCAAAGTAGTGTATACAGATGATCCAGTTTTTAGAATCCCGTTATTTGGTCTATCGTTAATATGCCCGGTATTGGGTTCACGGTGAGGTCCCCAATTCGGCTCCCTAATAACAAAATGTAAGTTAGTTATCTATTCTGTTATCATTCTTATGTATTTACTAAATTGTAGTTGCATATATCCTACCTGTGTTAATTTAAATAAAACTCCAGTGAGGGGAAAGTATCTGGTCAGTCAATTCTTACGTCAAGTGTTTCTCCGACCTACAGGTGCATGAATTCTCAAAAATGCTTTTATATGTTGGCATGTTTTACGGCTTTAATGATTTTTGCTGAGTCTTTTACTATATTATGTTAGCTTTAGTTGATATATTTTTGAATATTTATATTTATTCTTTTATGTATTATTGTTAGTAGTAAGTTAAAGTTTATATAATTTAAGATTTTTTGAAACACACCTTGAAGAGAAATTCAATGAACTACGTGAAAACTTCAGATAGAACGAACACTTCAGGAAACACAATCAACAGGTTTATTGGAAACTCATCAAAAGTGTTTGATTGAAAATATAATAATTTTTCCAGGTGAATTTTATATGAATAAAGAATAATTCTTAAAACATCGTATATCCTATTTAATTAACAAAAGAAAAATTGAGAGAACTCTTAGTTTTCTGGAAACAATATATCTATTAGTATGATTCTCATTTAAAATTAAGTTGATTGGGAATGTCTTACAGAATAGGAATAATAAAAATAAGAAATGACACTCATGATTATAAAATATAATATAATAACTCTGGAATTTGGTTCCAGGTTTGTTATTCACTTCCTAAAGAGAGACATGCACTTTTCAAGAAGGGACACTCTTAAAAGCAGTCCCCTTGTACACCCTCGCCTGCTAAATTGAAACCGCCCCCCTTAAATTACCTCTTAAGAGAATTAAGGAACGAAAGGCTCGAAGAGGAATGAAAAGAACAAAAGTGGAACTTGAACTTCCGTTAAGATTTATGAAAATATGAAACGGCTCTCTTTTCTTCACTATTTTAAACATAAAATATTATAAACGTTGAACCTTTGCGATTAAAATCCTATCTTTTCTTTCAGTTCAATTAAATCAACAAAATTTAGAAACTCTTTTTGATTCGTTTTCCTTCAGCGATAGCAATTCATTCTCTTTCTCTATTAGTCGATTTTTTCTAATAACTATAAGGGATTTCCTTTTGAGAATATACTCATATCTTATGTTATCGAGGATCTGGTGTCAGAAAAAGTTCCATTATCCTCATCAGATGCATTCCTCTTTAATCAGCCTCATTCACTGCTCATTCTAAGCCAATCCTTCTCTGCTTTTTGGACATGTCCACACAATTCATACCGCTTTCAAGCTTGCAGCAGTAAGCTACGTTGGATACGTTACTTTCGATCCAATTGCACCTCTGATGAACTTTGTGACAAGTATTGACTGGACGGGACTGATTATAGAATATTACCGTAGATCTATTAGAACCAGAAGGTCCTGCAGTTTGTGTACTTGACTGTACTGGATAATAAGGAGAAGTCCAAAATTGTGAAGGTGGATTATAAGAAGCTTGACTGCGTTCTACATAATCATCTTGACTATATCCAGTGTAAGTTGACTGGTTCTGTGAACCAGAATAACAATCAGAAGCATAAGCAGTAGATTGATATGAAGATGAAGTCGGTTGGTTAGTTAGGTTAGGTGGGTTTCTTCTGGACTCATAGCCAGAAGCAGAAGTATATGAGGATGAGGTAGGTAGGTTATCTAAATTAGGTAGGTTTCTTCTGGACTCGTAGCCAGAAGCCAGAAACATAAATGAGGAAGAGGTTAGGGTAAGTTGTTAGGTTAGGGTATTTTTGTCCGATCGTGACAGGTCGTCTGCTATGTTCTGGACGGAAGAAGTCCAAGCTGAATTGATTAAATCACAAAACTGTTTGTGTCATTTTTTTCAATTAATGCGCTCGAAAAGAATTCTTTTATTTGAATGTAAACACATCTTCCATGTGACTTTTGAAAAGTTTAAGTTTTTTTCTAAATATGCTCGATGAGTGAGTAGTTTGAGCCTAGCGGGAATCATAACTTTTTATGATAAAGAGTCAAAAAGCCTCCTCCCATAAATACATTTTTAAATGCGCCTAAGTGTAGTCTAAAGTATTAGGCTTTCAAAAAAACAGCTTGATTGAGCCATGAATTTCGACATATCCCTCATTTCCTGAGGACTAACTCAGGTCATTAAAAACATAGTGCTCTAAAGGCACGCTCCCTCAAAGCTTTTGTATTCTCGTTTCCTATAAAGATTAACCATGATTCTTGGAATTGGGGCATATATAGAGTAATTAAACCCTGTACCGCGGGTTAGCATTCTTTCACTATGTCCACAATCTTTGTCATTTCTGCAGGAATTTCATTGATAGTGAAATTATGTACAGGTTTGAATACCTTTACTGTTTTATGCTGCTCATTAACCAGTTCAGTGGGTTGCCAAGCCATAGTGGTCAGAGCCCACACTACCACATAATCAATATCAGGGCTCATGAAAGTTTTAACACGGTCAACACAATGAGCAACAGTCCTACCTGGTTTGAAATCAACACGGGTAACAATGCCATACTTGCGTCTCAGGGATAGCTTTTCATCTCTGAATAAGCGAGCTGCAAACGCGCCAGCCCGCAAGAAGAATAAGGACATTTGTCTTTCAATTCCGGGCATTTGATATGAAATTTGAATGTTTTCCCCGCCCATGTAGTTCTAGTACTTCTGCTAAAAGTAATCCATGATGTAATGAGTGCCAATAAATGTATTTGTTACATAAAATTTATACTTAGTACTAATCACTCTAATCCCTACTTGAAATTTACCAAAATTGCTATTGCGTAAAAAAATTTCATCCAAGTAATAAAAAGAATAAGTTTTATTATTAAGTACTTTGAATCGTGTATAAGTATTGTTAGTCATTAGGCATTAGCCATAATGACAAAATTGAAATTTACTCTAAAATGAGGTCAAATGAAATTACTTGGTTGAAGAGTTCTGATACATATGATTAACTTCAGTCATGAGAATTTCAAAATTATTGATTTTTTATTTATTTTTATGGTTAATTTTATTTCTATTCATTTTATTTAAGAAAAAAACTTCATGGCAAATTAAACTCTACCATCAAGATTACAGTAACACTTTTATGGGACGAGCCATTCATAGTGAATGGCAACTTTTGCGTTTCTTGACTAGGACAGTCTAGACATAAGAAAATTGATTGGTTGAAAAATATCTTTTGGAAGGTTTAGATTTACCCGAAGTCAGTTTGGTGGCTATTGTAGATGCAGATAAAGCAGGATTTTTGACGCAAAAAAATCGTATAACACAACCACTTTGGCAATGACATGTAGGTAATTCGCGCAATCGGTTTCCATACTTCGAGGTAAAAGGCCGGTCTTTGATACCTCTTCCAATTCCTCATTTACTTACTGTAACATCGCTAAAGCGGAGCTTATCATCTTAGCTGAACATTAGCGGAAATCACCTGAAAATTCACCAATAATTTGGAAGAGGGAGGCCCGCCCACCGAGTTTGAGTTTAACCCCAGCAACACCTCCTGAAGGAACTCTGTATATCATTTCGGCCGAACTGAAACCCATAAAACCTGTACTCTTCGAGCTACGTATTTGAGCCATCCCCATTCAACAGACTAATCGCCTAAGAGAAAGCCGCGCGGGATCTGGTTTCATGGATTGTTTTTAGAGTTTTCTGAAGAATCGACGCCTCTGGACTAGGTCGTGGTCTCTAAAATACACTGGTGTTAGCAAAAGGAGCCCTATCCATAACTTAGACGTAGACTTCCCTAAAGCTGTCCCCATTGGCGGTACTCGCTCTCGGAGACATAACAAACAACTATCATGTTTCTGATGCAGGAATAAGGGACAGAAGGATTATTGAAACTGTATTGGGTAATCATGGGTATATAAATCATGATAATCCAAAGTAGGGGTTGGAAGCCCTCCACTAGTAAACAATATGGAGTCATGAACATTAGTTGTCCCGGAAGAATGTGTAACTATGCCGGCATTCTCGCTGTCACCCACATCCGGACTTAACACAATTGATTCCTCCACGGTACTCATGGACTCAAACGAAATTTCCACAGGAGGCATGGAAAACCTTACACTTGGCAATTTTGGCTGACTAGGAGACCCACAGGGTTCTTTTTCTACTGAAGAACTAGGTTGTTCACAACTGTCTTTCTGCAGTAACTGGATTCCTGTTGACAAATCAGGTAAAGCGGTAAACACATCCAAGGCGATAGGATTAAAAGAAAAACCCTCAAAATCTCGTTCTTCATCAAAACCCGAAATCTGGCTCTTCTTCATCAATAAGCTCCAAGCTGTCATCGAATAAACCAGCTCCAGAAGACGATTCTTCTGACCCCATGGACTCATGACTAGTTTCAGAAACCAGATCCGAGTCCTCTGGATCTGCATTTGCATTTTCATCATTCAATTCGTCCTCGTCCGCGAAGAACTCCTCATGGATCTCCCTATTCCGAGCTAAGTATTTATACAAATAATTTGGGATCTCAATCCACTTTCTCAAGTGTGAAAAGTGAACTTTTTGCAAACGGTCAGTGGGTTTATTACATCGCCTTATAAGGTACGTAACCCGATTAGGATTGACTTCCTCCACTATAAAAGGTCCTTCCCATTTACTCTTGAATTTCAGCGTAGTACTAGGACCGGTTTGGATGACTTTACGAGCCACTTTTTGTCCCTTTTTATAGGGTTTGAAATTAGTGCTACCCTCCTTCCAATATTGAGGAAAGGTATGGGTCGGTTTATGTGATTTCTGTAGTAAAAAATCAGATGGAGACATTCCCAATGAACTATGGGAAGTGTTATTATATATTAAGATAGACGATGCTAATTCTTCGTCCCAATTTGCGGGTTGTTCCATAACCAAGCATTTCAATATCTGGATCAAACTGCGATTGAAACGTTCACACACCCCATTACTGGAAGGATGAAGTGGTGACGTTCTTATGTGCTGAATATTAAATTCTTGTAACACTTGTTGGAAAACATGTGAAGTAAACTCCGTGCCATTATCAGTAAGAATCCGATTAGGCACTTTAGGAAGAAAAGGAAGAATTCGGTGTTGCAAGGTTTTTGATACCGTAGGACTTGATTTATCCGACACAGGAACAACCGCGACCCACTTTGAAAAATGGTCAATCAAAACGACGCAATATTTATTCCCATTGAAAGTCTTAGGAAATTGTAGCAAGTCCATTGCACATAAGTCAAATGGATAACTCGCCAAAATTTTTAACATAGGTGGTGTAACATTTGAAGAAAAAGTCTTTTGCGTTTGACAAACTGGACAGCAACGTACTACATCGGAAATAACTTGATTGGCTCTGGGATGCCAGAACTGCTTATACACCAATTGAACCAGCTTATTGCGTCCTATGTGAGCATAAGAACTATGAAGGTTCAACGCACTATTGCACCACAATCCAACGAGAGCTCAGATACATAACAAATCCCACCCCCCGCTACGTTAGTTTATAAAATAAATCTTCATTCTCACAGAGCAATCCTGATTTTATATTGGCTCTGTATTGTTTTTATTAACACTGCTGCCAGTTCAATGGGATGATCTAAATCGATTTAAGTGAACCTTCAAAGTGAACTTAAGAGAGAACTACGATGCATTAATTTCTTGAATCTTTTAGTATATGTTCAATGTCTATTATGTTTGGTATTATAACGATATGGTCTTACGAAAATAGTGGTGTGTTTGATGTCGGGGAATCGTAGATAAATGCAGTCCTTTCTGCAACAAACAGTTACTGTTTTTTCCTTTTTAGTGAATACAGTGTGTGAACGGTCGCATATAGCCGGCCAACAGATGGCTTTCTCTAAAAGTGCCGGAAGTATCCAAAATCAACATGTGATCCCTTCATGATATCTTTTGAGGAACAATTGAAAAGAAGCTGCCGGGTTAGAGTTTTATGAAAACCCGATTGATAATTTGCAGAAGTTATTCTCCACCATATTGTGTAATCGGAATTCTCTCTTTATTCCAAAATCCGCGTATTAGTTGGACACCATGCTCTGCGGAGGGATAATTATGATTTCACGCCATTCAGCCGGGGATAATCTGCGAACTAATTCAGGTTACCCAGCCCCAACTGTATCGACTAGAACAAGCTATATTGGGCGTTTCTTGATCAATACCCAAGTAACCGCACAAACAATTATATGGTTAATGTCAGCTACAAAGACTTTTTATAACGTCACGATCATATCCTCCTTCTAAGCATTTCAAAATTAGGTATCTCAGGAGAAGGTCATTAGCCGCTGATCCACCTCAAGAAACATTCCGCAGTAGAAGAGGATTTTCCTGAGATCTTGAATGAACCTCCTCTAACCGGTCGACTCACTTCCGGTCAGACTGGGGGTTTAACGGCCTGAGAACGGTAACTATTTGCCTTTTCTCGTACCCCTTTACATTTTCCCTCATAATGTGATTTATGGCAGTTCTCACAGGAATCTACATACTTACGTTGGGGAAGAGGTTCTTCCTCTTGATAAGGCAAACGTTTATCCTCTCGCTCTGAGGTTTTATAGGTCCGGGTAACAATTTTATTTATAGCGCCAAAAGCCTATCTGTTCGGGAAATTCGGCTGATTATTTGCAGACCTCTGACTGTACTTGGTGTTTCGCAGTGGTGTTTTGTATTGACAGTTAATACCAGCATGTGGTCCTTTACAAAAAGGGCAATTGACTTTGCAATGGTGTTTAGAGGAGGATGAGACTGAAATTTATTGAGCGGCTATTCAGTGCCTTTGATGGACCCCTTCTTTTACAGTCAGCCTGAACAATAACGCTAGGTATTTCTGTAGCATTCAGCAATTTCGTGTCCGACTTCTCAACAGTAGCTGCACATATTTAGACGTTCCTTTTATCAACCTGCATGTTGTGGACGAGAACTCCTCTGGTAACCGTGGGAACGCGCTTGAGAAACTAATTCTGTAATTCGGATCAGTGGATCTTTCAGCGATTGTCACGTAATGATCGCTACCGGAACGGGCTTTATTTTGTGGGATAGGTCCGGATTTTATCAGGGCGACGCCTTTCTTTTGTACAGCAGCTCTTTTTGATGATGCCCGTTGTTCTGTGCGAGTCGTATCGATCCAAATTCGATACAGGACGATCTTTGAATATCGACGTGCCCGGTATTGTCGTCATTTAAATCTATCCTTTTTCTGTATCCAGTTGGGTTTATAGTGAGCCTGTATTATTTTTTTTTTTCCGATGTTCAGGTAGTTTGAGAAGACGGAATTTGGAGAAGAATTTCATCAATCCTCCAATGAATCAGCAAAGCTGATATGGTTTCGCATGGAAGTCGACGAACAGCCATTAATCTTTCGGCATTTTTATAAATTGCGTACGATTCTGTTTCAATAGAAAGGAGGTAAGAGCTGAAGAAAGCGCTGACGCAAAGACCAGCTCACTTGCATTATCTAACCTGTTAAGGCTCTTTCAAGCTAATTGTTCAAGCCGAAGCGCAAACATGCGGATGGACTCTCCTCGATGTCTACGAGCAGAATGATACCTTTGAAGTTGGTATTCATCTTTACGTTTTTCCTCATCATGATACCAACGGATTAACGTATCACGAACTGAGAAATAATTTCGATCATCCTTTGTCAAGATCTTATATAATTTGAGGAAGCTTCCTCTCTGGAACTGGTGTTGTTCAACGAAGTAGGAAGATCAGTCTCTCTTTGTGGTGGTACGTTATGAAGATCTTTTGTATCGGTGGAAGCGTGAATTCTTTTCGCAGTTGCTTCTTTTAACAATACGACTTTTTATTGAGGCTCATCTGCTTGAACCACAACAACTTCCAATTTATATCAGTCACCTATCAAAATAACAAATTGAATAGCTGTTCTCAAAGCCGAAGTAAAATATACCAAGTGTCGTCAATATTTTCAAAGTCTTCCGGCCAACAATTGGTGCGGATCTTACACCATCTCTTTGTTACAATCGCTTTGACACTATTACCTTAATTCACATGACTTACAGCTTAAGCTGGTTACTCTCTCTCGGCGCTTTAGTAATAAAATCCGAGACTCTTATGGCTATTATAAAATCATTGTAAGAGATGAAAGACAAGCGATAAAATTCACAAAATAAGCAGGTAATTAATTTAATAAATAATTCAAGATTATATTTCAAATTGTGTATGTTTACATACGCATATTTATATCAATAAGTAAAAAAATGAATGAAGAATGTGTATAATAAATCCAATGAAAAAAAAAAAAATATATATATTAAATCTATAGGTAATTGTAAAATTTCGTGAAGATGGAGCATGTTGAATATTTTTTTATATTTAAATTCTAAGTTTCCTTGAAAAAAAAAAAAACTTTAATAGCAAAAAACCCTAGTTCTTTTATAATAATTTCACTATGTAGATTGAATAAATCTGGCGACGTCAGACGACTTTTTTTAACTTTCCAAAAATCGTCAATATACGCAACAAAAAATTGATTTTGTTTGGGGAAAAATTTTATATTTAATATTCTCTACGAAACTATGAAATTATTGTTCATGTTAATTCTTTTTGGAAATCTGTTATTTTTAGTAATTATTACACCAAAAATTATATTGTTTTAATTCGCTCACCGTATAATTGTACTAGTTAATATCGACACGTTTTAAGGATTTTACAAAACATTAAGTTGTATAATAATCTAAAAATTCCCCTTTGATATTTACTGATTTTTGATCTTTATTACCCTAAGTAATTTAAAAAATTCCTTTTTAATAATGTTTAATAAAAACTTTAGGCTTATAGGGAAATCCTTTTTTAAATGTACACAATTTATTTGGGTTTTATTTGGTTTTTACGGGTTCTTTGGGGTTATCACAGTAAATGGCAGAATCTACTCTAAGTAAGATTTCTGGTAACACGAACTAACTTATTTTTTTCTATTATTGTTGTTATGCAAGATCTCTTTAGTATTGAATAGCTCCTACGGGTAAGTGAAATTACTTTAGGTAATACTCTAGGGTGTTTAGGGAGAATTACTTGTTGACGAATAGTTATATTAAAACTTCTTCATACATTGCTCTCCTTTCATTAAGCCATAAAAAATGTGTTTAGGCTTTTAGTACCTTAGGTAATGCTGACATTTCTAGAGATCTGTATTCTATTATTTTCTTGCAATAAGTGGGCCCCCTGAGGACTCTCTTATTTGTGAACGTCTTGCGTCTTTAAGCTGGATTGGTAAAGCAGCTTCATACCCAGGACAGCTTTCTATCTACAACCCAGACCTAGAATAAAACAATAAAAATAAGCTTGTCAAGAAATCTCCTTCATCTAAAGAGAAATTACAGTTATTAAATTATTAAAGATTCAGACAATTAATAAAACTCTTGCCATTACTCTATGAAATCGATAATATCCGTAATTCATAGATACTCAATTGAATTTATTTAAGTTTATTTGATTCAATTGGCTATTATAACTACTTATCACTTCAACTGTCTACTTTTAACGGCAAGAACACAAAATTTAAGAAATTTCGTTTTATTTACTTTTAATCTATATTATTTTAATAATATAAAATTATGAACTTTGCCCTTTTTATTATTGGATTTTATTTTTATGAAACAAAATAACAAAACAATCTTTAGTACCCTTTATAGGGAACAAAAAAAGGCAATGTTCCTGGTGTCAAAATACGTCGTCCGTGAATAATTGTAAAGTAGGATGGATCATTAGTTATTTCTCTCCTCTCTATATTAGGAGGTTAACTCTCTTGTTGAGGTTTCTTCAATTGTTATTTAGCTGTGGGATGAGAAAAATAAGACATAGATGAAATCCGTCTCATTCCTCCCCCAACTATTCGATAGTTTTCAGAAAATGCTTTTCTTTCATTTAACATCTTTAAGTTCTTTAACTTCAATTAATTTCTATATTTTCTTGTCAAAAGTGTTTCTATCTTTTTTTAATTTTTATTTTTAATTTGTTCTTTTAATCCTTCGCGCCTTTCCTTTCTATCCATAAACGGGAAACTATTGGTAAGGGTTGCCAGCAAGGCCGACCCGCGAACCGAGTATAGAGGACGAGTATTGCTAGTTCTTTTGCAGACGTAAGCTCCATTAGCCGTCAATACTAATTCTTAATCTAGCGCTGTTTCAAAGCTTCAAAGGATAATCTCAGGAAGAATTGCGGATTCTTCTCATTTGTTCATGTTCTTAAGAATATCTCTATTTCGGCTTCTTTACCGACAATGGTAATCCCACTATTGGCGTTGAATACCTTGAATGCGCTCGTGTCAAAGTTTGTGTCAGTGGGTGTAAGATTCCTCAAATGTTTCTAGGGGAGCTCTTCAATCGGTACTCCCAACGGTATCTACGGCTCCTCTTCAATCAGAGGTGTCCATTCTAAATATCATTGTCACAGTTGGTTCTTCTACCTCCTGATGAATTATACTCAGATCTTAACCTACTATCTATCTCTAACTGCCTACTTCCTATTTCCTTATTTAATATTTTCCTAACCTAAATTTATCTTTTCCTGTTCCTTTAACAGTTCTACAAATTTTCCTTTAATGTGGCTTATTCATTCCTGCATCAATATAAAATCTGACAATGAGTCATCATCATCATGCGTCAAATCATATCAAATCATTCATGTTCATTCAGTGCATGAATGTTACTGTCACTTCTTTCGTTTCAAAAATTTCCTCAAGCTCTTCCTCATTATCCAGATTGGTTTCTCGGAATTTTCATTTAACGCATATCTTTGGAATGTGTTATGTCAGCTAAATATCAGGGGGGCAATTTCCCATATTCTTAAACTGCCGATGGTGAGCGTCGATATTGTTTTCGTCCTCTGAGGATTTTCATTACATAGGTGACCCTTGCGTGTTATTCATTCACCATTGATCTTTCATACAGGCCACTATAGATCTTCGGATTGGAATTTATTTATGACGGGTCACCGATTTTGCCGGAAGATAACTTTGTAGCGCCACCATCGTGATGGTAATTCATAAGGTACAAACTTCGGTGACTATCTGACCAACTTCTTCCCAACAGGCAAGAGGAGTCCGTATGTAAATGCACTGCGCCCTCTTTAGTTATATTTTCACAGGAGTTATACTTGTTTCCTGAAATGAGTGTGATTGTAAATTAGCAAACCTGTGACACTCTTCACCCACTTTTTGACTCTTTATGACAATCTAGCAGGTCTGACTAATAGTGCTCGATTACCCCCGCTCTAAATGAACATGCTCCATTGGAGGAATGTGTAATTCGAGTAGTCAGTGACTGTTTAATTCTGTTGTCCCGTCGTTGTAAAAGATCTTCAAATTCTGGCCCTATAAATTCTCTGCCGTTGTCTGTAGAAGACGTTCTGGTAACTTTTGTAAAAATGGCAATATTCGATGTTGATCATGCTTATTGCGACGTGTTATATTTGTTTGATCCTCAAAGGAACGCAGACCACCCACTGTAGTGATCCGCCATCACAATCATTAAGTACTTCCCTTGGATTGAAACATAGGTGTATGCCCAGATCCAATCGCCAGCCAGGAATTGCAGAGAGGTGCCTTGAAGTGATATATTTTTAGTGTAGGTGGAAACGTACAGGATAGAGATCCTTTACAAATGCGGCCACTTATAACAGGTGTGGCCGATATCATATTACAGAATGGTTTTGTTATTTTAGGAATGCCATATACAATTTTAATTAGCCAAGCATGATAACATGTTTACCTATATGGGCGAACATCCAATGTTTTTATGGCCACTTCAGTCAAATAATGATGTGGGACAAATCAGTGCAAACTCCCCTGTGGAAAACTCTCTTATGCAGCCGACCATATTCCTTAAAGTGATAGTATACTTTTACTTACCTGGAAAGGTTCAGTGGTCCTACTTGAAGGGCAATTGTTTTGTAATATGCTCCCATTTTAGGCGCTTAATATATATGTTTTCTGTTACTGCGTCAATGTTTTATCATGGCATTTCTAAGGGATCAATGATATTATCTTCTGATACTATGTACTATTTGATATTGTAATTCTGAGGATAAACCATATTTTTCTAGCCACCAAACTCCCACCGGTGTTTTTGACTTACTTGTTGGTGATGTTTCATACTAGTCGTGGATTACTTCGTAGAAATTCTTCTTTTTCTCCAATCGATCATCCAACATGTTCATTCGGGAATACCTCAGGTTATTCAATTAGTACTTGTGTTCTCGTAGTCGGTTATTCAAAGTTTGTCATGTTGCTGGGGCATCCAAATAATTGTAATGGCACTCCATCACATCACAAAAATTTGCAAATGGCTTATTCCAAAACATTCCCGGAACGTTTAAAGTGCCACTCTTAATTTTGTTCGTGCCTGCAATGTGTAACTTTGGCAAAGGCCCATTATCCCTGTGTCATGGGAAAGCTGACCCAATGTGCTCATAAAGGATGTAATTGCCGCTTATTGTTTACTTGCCTGCATCTCTTCCAGTTGGTAACCCATACTCACCCCCTATTGGCAAACAATGCTTTAACCAATACTTGTAGTTTTTTCAGATGGTTTTCAATAGAATCATTCAAGGCAATTGAGCAAGCTTGGAACAGGGAATCACCTCCTCCAGGAATTTACTTCAGAAAACCCGCCGGGAAGGGTATTAACCGGATAAACCTCCTGTTCATTGCAGATGTTTCACCTATGCGGTGACGAGATAAAGCCATCAGCCATCTATGATTGTTCTTCTCTGGTATATCTACTTTAGCTCATAGTCTATATCCCTTGATTTCTTCTAAGCGAGCGACTACCGTGCGTTCATAACGGCATGCATTCAAATATAAAAGTTGTGATGATCAGTGAATTGCTACTCTTATTTTCCATAAAGAAAAGGTTTAATGGCCTTTCAGCCGCAATCGTATTGCAGCAACTTCCTTTTTCAGTTGTACTATAGCGAGTTGTTCGCCTTTGTTAAATCGTTGTGGAGATTAATGCTATAGGGACGTTTCCCCGGCTTTGGAACTCTGGGAAAGCACGCTCCTGCCCGATATCTGAGGCGTCCACGTACAACAACAATGGGTTTGCTTTTTCTGATCTATCTGGATACACGACAGGATTGCTGGCGAGGTTAATGCTCTTTCACGCCTCAAGAGGCGCCTTGACATGGTTCTGTCCATTTTAAAGTTAACTACTCAACAGTTCAAAGTGTTGTTGGCTATCTCTGAGCCAATGAGCGAGTAACGG